>CM076579.1:1670639397-1670798315 GCA_034641835.2 Pinus albicaulis | reverse complement strand
TTTTTTTTTTTTAATTTTAATTGAAAGAATAAATACAACTTCTACAAATTCTTCAAGAAACAATGATGTATGATTCAAATTTTTTCAAAGATCTGTTAAACTAGAGAATCTGATTGAAAATTTTGAAACTAAAGTTCAGCATTTAAGCTAAATCAGAGATAGACTGAAGCAGCTTTTATTTACTTTCGCAATTGCAGAGCAAAAGCAATTTCAAAGGCTTCCTGGCTGATCTTCAGACTCTGTCTATAGCTTATAAGTGAGCAATATTAACAAATAAAGATGATTCAGGTCCCCAGTATGGTCGCCACTATGTTATCACTCAGGTTTTCCTAGAAGTTGTGTAAGAGGAAAGTATACCCGAGGTAACCACAAACCAACCTTCAGATGCAGAATCTAGCCAATCTGCATCCAGAGAGGGTTCTCTCTTTATGATTTATCTTTGTTCTTAGAAGGTTTTAGGCTAGTTATAGATCCAAGATGTCTGTTTTGAAAAATGGTGGAATCCTTAAACTAAGGGCAAGGTTGAAAGTTTCAGTCCATTGGGCTATGGAGTCAAAGGATGGCTTTACTGGATTTCTATTTTAAACACAAGATGGTATTACAGGGCAAGATAGCTAGACAGAGAACAATCCTTAAAATTTAAAGTGGATGGGATGATCTTGAAGGGATGAAAGGCAGCTAAGAATCTTTCACCATGTTCAAAAGAAAGAAATAAGATGACTACAAACAAAGAGCAATGAAGAATTCTTTATTATAGTAATCAACAATGTTTAAATTAGCAAAGCAAGAGCATTTAAGAATTCATGCTTATAACTAATTCAGAGGAAAACATTAAGAACAATCACATCTGAAATCAGAGTACAATTAAGTAAATTCTGATTCAATCCTTTATGTAAATTATTCAGAAATGGACATGATGATATTATAAACTAATATAAAACTTCAGACAAAGGGTAGAAAGACTTATTGAACTGTAGTCCAACACATGAATCCTGCAACAAGTCTAGTGCTTCAAATCGTCATCCAGTAAGCCACGAATAAATTTCTCCAAAATGCTTTTATTCCGAAAATCTCAATGTTACAGCAGAGTAATAGAATCCACCCTCAATACTCTCTTTGAGGGTTTATTTATACACAAAATAATTGAAAATATCTCACACTATCCTAGCCCATAATTTGGGGTGACTAAGGAGTAATTTACAAGTAAACAGGAGACAAATGGTCTCGTAGATAGAATAATAAGTAACTGCTGATGTGATGTTTCCTTTCTTTATGGATGTGCTAGAGGCAAGTGCTGAAAAAGGGTTTGTTGCTGTCTTCTGGAGTAATTTCTTTGCTTGTTTGATACTCTTTGTCTTTACGGATACTCTTTAACCTGTGTAACTGATACTCTTTCATCTGTACTCATTTTTACCATTTACCTGATAGTAAAGATAAATTCTGATCCTGAAAATAACTTTTATAGAATTTCTAATAAGTCTCTCCACCATGAATCGTCTGGTATCACAGTCCTTTTGAGTTTTCTCAATGTCTCATCTGCTTCTGTGAGTTTGTAAAAGGTGGGCTCATTAGGGAATAGATACTTTATTTCATGTTCCAAATGAAATAAATTCCTCACTCTATCATAGATATTTCTCCCTGTTGGTAATGTTGATTTGGTAAACTAGGAGAACAAGCAGCTGTATTTTGAGCATGAGCATTTATTTTCTTTACATAGGTTTCCAAGTCCATTATTTGATCCTCTGAGAGCATAGGACTTGGTAACCCACTGTCCAACAAAGCTTGAAATTTCTCTCTGAAAATATTGATATCAATCAAAATGTCTGAGCACTTCCTTTCTAAATTCTGCATGAAAGTTCTTTTGATGAAAACTCTCTTTATTTCCAAAACTGTGCCGGTCCTGTCCTCAATCCCTAATACTGAAAGTTTTTGCTTTGTCCGGGTGTTCAAAAATTGAATGAGCTGATTGGCCTGCTTAGGCTTGCCTCTTAATTCATTTCTGGTTCTGTTTATTTCTTCTTCAACAAGTGTTTTTTCCACCCATTCATCTTGGTTAGCATATTGCTCTATATCAGGAATCTTGGTTAGCATATTGTTCTTTAATATTTTTTCACAGATGAAACCAAATGGGTCATAAGGAACCCAACGAAAACTTCTTTGAAATTTGCAGCGGTTTTGTAATATATCCTCTGCTTCTCGCTCAGCCTCTCTAGAGTTGCAGATGTAGGGACCTAATTGACTTTTAATCCGGAGTTGAGCTTTCTTTTTCACACTACAAAAATGGATCACATCTGAATTGTTCATTTGCCTGAAATATTCCAAGGCAAACAGTCTCATGGGTACATACTTTGGTAACTTGAATGGATGTAATTCACATCCATAAATTCTGATGACTGTATGGTTTTGATACAAATACCAATCCCCAACTTTATAAGTCCTTGAAAGTTGCAAGGTCTTCTTTATTTCATTACTGAGTCTTGGGGGAGGAATCCCTGTCAACAATGTAGTTGCAGGATATAAAAAAAGATCTATAAACTTAGAATAGGAATAGGGAGACTCATAAGAATGAATTACGGGAGACCAAAATATAACTGACCTTGGGTTTCCCTTGGCATCAAGTTTTTGAACAGGGAAAGGGAACTTTTCTGACTGATAGTAGATAATGAGATGATAAATAACTGAGGAATATTTGAAAACTTTCTCATCATCTAGCCTCATGAACTGATCATGGATTTTATTGGCTATAAAAGAGGCAAAGTCATATTTAACTTCAGGAGGCTGCACAGGAGTAAAGATAGATAGTAAAACCAGTGTTATTTCATCCACATATTCACTGGTATTGAATCCCAAGACAAAAGATATCATATTTATGATGAGCCTTCCCAATTTATTGAAATAATAAAAACCATAGGGAGGAGACCCTTTAGGTTGATGCTCAGGCAACATGAAAATCTGGCACATGGATTTTAGCTTTTCTGGAGTTAATTGCCTAGTCTTCTCAATCAATTCTTCCA
The DNA here is from genome assembly GCA_034641835.2 of Pinus albicaulis. Taxonomy (NCBI): domain Eukaryota; kingdom Viridiplantae; phylum Streptophyta; class Pinopsida; order Pinales; family Pinaceae; genus Pinus; species Pinus albicaulis. The sequence goes on along the minus strand of CM076579.1, from coordinate 1,670,795,301 downwards.
TAGAGAACGGTGTTAGTTCTTGGTCTGGTTCAAAGTGTAGCATTGCATTGATAGCCTGGGGAGTAACGGGAAACAGAACACTCTGATTAGGAGCTATTACAGCCCTTTGAGTGGGATCATAGTTTGAATGGCAATAGTGGATGATTTCTGGGAAAAAAATGACTGAAGGGATGAGATACCTTGGGAGATTGGATTCCCACAACCCTATAAGATCTTTCCCCTTTGAGTATTCGTCTCTGCAGCGACAATAACTCAGAAGGGGGCTTTCATCAAAATGTAAGTCTTTAATCTGAAAATCTCTATCTACCAAAGGTAAATATTCCAATTCATGGTGAGGGGCATTCAATGGAGTTATATTCAAAGCTGCCGGGGCCTCCATTTTGGTTCTTGTGGATTCAAAACGGAGGTTTCTGGTTTTCTTCACAGGCTGGACGTGATTTCTAAAATGAAGGAAATTAACACAAATGCAGTTTCAGGGAGCAATTGCACAGTTTTAAAACCTCTGGGGAAGATCTTAGTGATGATTTTTAATCACTAAATCAGCGAAAAACAAAGAAAACAGAGTTTTACTTGCAGTTCGGGCGGAATAGGTTAAATACCTGTTCTTGGAAGAAAGCTGGTTCTTAACAGGTAACAGGCGGTAGCAGGAGGACGCTTGAATGCAGGTCTAGCGGATTTATGGAGCGAAATTTAATGGAACAGTGGATTTCAATGAAAATTCGAAAACCGTAGCAGAGAGCACAGTCGCGTTTAATAACGAAAATAACGGAAAAAACATGAAAATTGGCTTTATTTACAAGTTAAAAGGGTTTTTTAGTTTTTCGAGGAGTGACGTCATTAATGTACGGGCTGACGTATGGTGGAGGGGCCGGGCGGTAAGTGGTAAGTCCCCGCACCGCTTATGAGCAAAGGCGGTATTAACCGCGAGGGCAGCGATTCCACAAAGTTATTGACGCGTGGACGGGTGACTAGTCAAATACCACCAATCCCCCGCTGGTTAAAATGCTGACAAGGGATGGGTAGCGGGATTGATAGGAAGCGTTGATCTTTGGAAGAGTGATCGGACGGTTGCAATGACGGGGAATAAGCGGAGAATTAAGGTGTGGGCCCGTCGGGTTTTTAAAACAATTAAAGTTTAATCTAATCACCCCGGGAGGCTTTTGATTGGTGAGTGGAAGGCTATTAATTAGTTCAGATAACTAATTAATCCCATCATATAACGGAAAACGAAGTCGTGGCGGGGTTTTGTTGGGCGCGGGTATTGAAGTTAAAATGTCGGGTGGGATGCCAGGTGGATGAGCCACGTTGGCATGGGATTTTTCCAAGGTTTTGGTTTAAAAACAAAACTTCGGGTTTTATTTATATTTTTGGGTTTAAACATATATATCGTATGCTTAAAGTTTATTTTTCGTATATATGTTTTTTATTTTATTATATGGTAATTTAACAAATGTAATTAACTTACCATAGGGGCGGGTTTATGGTATAATGATAAATTTAACCAAAGGGCGTATAGTGGGTTTTTATGTTAATGCACGGGGAAATAATTACTTTGGTTAAACTTTATAATAGAGGGGTTTTTTGGGGTATTTGTAAAAAAGGAGTTATATACTTAGGATAGGGCATTTCACTAGGGATTTAGTAAATAGAGTTAAACATTAATATGACAAAGGGACAAGGGAACTCAAAACACTTTGCACATCTAAGAAAGTGATAATTTTTGAAGTAAATTGCAATATCTCATCTTCAACACTTGAACTTAGAATAGTAAGTTATTTTGAGGGATTTTTTATGGAATTTTGCATGATTTTCCTAAGTAAAATAGGATTTTACTTAGGACAAGGTTAAAGGTGAATGATTATAATGATGAATTATCTCAAGTACTTAGGTCTTTTTGATCATTAGGCCGAGGGTCCGGTCCCTCCAAAAGTCAAGGAAATGCCTTGAGCCCTTTTGATCTCCAAATACCTTAGCACTTTTGGGGAAATTAGTAAAAACTTAAGGAAAAGTGATGAGGGAAGTTAATGATTTTGACTTCGCTTGCTGTGATTTTCCAGTATATTTCCTGCTTCAGTTTTTGTGATGAAAGTAAAGGATCAAAAACATGTAGCAGCATCATTCATCAGATAAAAACTTTGCAACCATCTACCTACCCTATCTACTTGACACTACCATTTTCTCTTCTTTATTAGGGTGCATTTAGACTTGCAAACCCTTTTCAATCTTTTCTTTTTATAAGGAAAATCTATCTAATTCTACCCTTATTACATCCAAGGGCTCAGATTAAACTATTGAGCACCTCTTATTAACTCTACTTATCTACTTATCTGCCAAGATTAAACTGTTTGGACAGATATTTATTCTCTAATCTACAACATGAAATTGAAATATGAGTAAGCCAAGTTTAAACAGTTTGACTTATTCATGAATTGTGGCAAAGGTTTGAAAAGCTGCACACAATTGCTTAAATATGAGTAAGCCAAGTTTAAACAGTTTGACTTATTCATGAATTGTGGCAAAGGTTGGACAAGCTGCACACAATTGTTTTTATTACAAAAATGAAATAGTAGTGGCATTTGGATTTGCACACTTTCCTTGGTCTATTTTTTGTTTGGGGTTCATTTCTTTCACTTTTTTGACCATTTTATTTTTCTTACCCTTTGATTTTTCTTTTTAGGGTATACCCTCTTTACATTTTTTAAATTTTTTGATTTTTTGGTTTTTCAAGAATATGGAACACCTTTGCTCAAGAAAAATGTTTGAACATATTCCATAGTTCAATCAAGACAATCATGAAAAATGACACCTATTGGTATAGGAGTCTAACACTGGCTCCACTTGGGGATGGCTTTTCCTTGTGAAAAGTCAAGAACAGCAGGTCAGTTGCCTCAAAATGTCTTCAAACTAAACCATGTAATCTCCTTCTTCTGGTAGCTTTATTGTACATATGATAGTGAAACTTTTGAAGCTTAGGGCCTTCACTTCGGGCTTCAACTCCAAGAAGTCACCATCCAATCAAAACTGCATTAGAAAATGATATATTATGTACAAGTTAGAAAAATCAAAACATCCTAATAAATAGGATCAAAATAGTGCTTCAACATTCGACCATTGACTGGTCCTTCTTCAGCTTCTGAATTGTCCAAATCCTTCAAAAAGTATGTGTTGTTTCCTTGCAAGGCATGTATGATGTAAGGCCCTTTCCACAAGAAATCAAATTTCCCATGTTTCCCTTTTTCTTCTCTTCTAGAATCCCATCTTAGGACTTTATCTCCTAATTGAAAATCCTCTGCTTTAGTCCTTTTATCAAACATTTTCTTTAGCTTTTCCTGCAAGACTTGAGATCGTTGGTATACCTCTTCCCTGGTTTGCTACAAGTGAATTGTTTGATTAATTCTTCTTTGAATGTCGTTTGGTTCCACTTGAGCCTCTTGAAGTAATTTCATAACAGGAATTCCTAAAGATGATGGGAATCTTGCTTCAAGGCCATAAACTAATTCATATGGACTAGTCCCAATTGATTTCTTAGTTGTAAGTCTGTCTGCCCACAATGCATTGGTCAGTTTCTTGTGCCAGTTCTTTTTATTTTCTTCCAACAATTTTTTAATGATATTAATTAGGCTTTTATTGGAGGATTCTGCTAGTCCATTACCCTGAGGGTAATAAGCTGTTGAATGGCCTAAAGTAATATGATATTTACTACAGAAACTAATCATTTTCTTTGACTTAAATGCAGCAGCATTATCTGTTATAATATTTTCTGGACAGCCAAATATTGAAAGTATATTGGTTTCTAAAAACCCTATAATCACAGAATCATTGGCCTGTCTGCATGGGATAGCTTCAATCCACTTAGTGAAGTATTCTGTAGTAGTAAGAATCCATCTGTGTTGCCCGGAAGAAGGGGGATGGATTTCTCCAATAAAATCTAATCCCCATTGTTGAAAAGGTCTTTCTGTGGAAATTGGTTTTAATGGCAAAAGTAACAACTTTCTTTTACCCTCAAAGATCTGACACTTATGACAAGTTGTTACAAATTTCTTAACATCAGAAAATAAGGTTGGCTAGTAAAAACCAGCCCTTAAGATTTTGTCTGCAGTTCATTTCTAGTGGAGATGTCCTCCACAATCCCCTGCATGAAATTCATTAAGAACTTTATCAGTTTCATCTTTTAATAGACAATTCAATAAGATTCCTTCATGATTTTTCCAAAATAGAGTGCCATCTAAAATACAATATTTTAAAGATGTCATTTTCAAAAATCTTCTTTTTGTTCTGGACAACCCTGGAGGAGCTTGCAGGTTTAATAAAACATGAATGATATCAGTGTACCAAGGTGAATCTAAGAAAGCTTGACTGATCTGTGGAGTCGCCATCTCCTGTTCGTCATCCAGTTCGTTAATGTCTAAGGCTTGGCAATTAGTTTCAGTCATGAGTTGAGCCAAACCTTGACCTTTGATGAGTTTAGTTGGTTTAATTTCGATATCATATTCTAAAATGGTAGCTATCCACTTACCTCGTTTGCCTTCAATACCATCTTGAGTCAAGATGTCTTTAACTACAACATTAGGCACATAAGCTATCACATGAGAATATAATATATAAACTCTGAAATCTTTAATTGCTTTTACAAGTGCAAAAGTCTGTTTCTCCATGATATTGTATTTCAAAGATGCATCTCTAAGTGCTTTAATGAAAAAGGCAATTGGTTTTTCACATCCCTGATCATCCTTTTGTAGTAAAACAGCTGCAATTGTATGTTCAGAAGCAAATGAAAAAATAATGAAATCTCTATCAAACTTTGGACTGGTAAGAACTGGTGTTCTTGTTAAAGCCATTTTTATTTCTTCAAATGATTGCTTGGCTTCTACAGTCTAGTCAATGCTTGAATCTTTTTTAAGCATGTTAGTAAGCAATCTAAGTAATTTAGCTAAACTAGAAATAAACCTTCTCAAGAAATTGATCTTTCCTATGAAAGCTTGAAGTTCTTTTATGTTTCTGGGATGATGTATCTGCAAAATTTCTTGTATTCTTTCAGGGTCAATTCTAATGCCATATTTAGAAATAATGTGACCTAGGAGTTTTCCTTCTTCCAAACCAAACAATGACTTTTTAGGATTTAAAGAAATACCATATTTTCTGCACTTTATAAACACTTGTCTTATGATCTAAATTTCACGATTCGTTTTAGAAAAAATTTGTTAAATCATTCAGATAAATTACTGTAAAATCATGTATTTTTTTAGCAAAAGCAATGTCCATTGCTCTCTCGAAATGTAGCTCCCCGCATTCTTCGGGCCCAAATGGCATCTCGACATATTCAAAAGTACCACATATCAGTACCCCATGGTGTTGTAAAAGTTGTTTTGTCTTCATCATCAGGATGAACCAGAATATGGTTGTATCCTGAGAATCCATCCAGAAGAGAAATACTTGAAGAACCTACTACCCTTTGTAAGATATGGTCCATTTTAGGAAAGGGATAGTTATCTTTTAAAGAAACTTTATTCAAATTTCTTAAATCAACACATAGTCTAATTTCTCCAGTCTTTTTCCATGTTGGTACTAGATTAGAAACCCATTCTGAGAACCTAATAGGAGCTATAATTCCCGCTTCATACATTCTTTTAATTTCCTTTTCGATTGAAGGTAATAAAACAGGATTTATTCTTCTAAGTTTTTGTTTGAAAGGTTTTTGATCTGGTTTCAAAGGTATAGTGTGTTGAATTATGGATGTATCATATGATTTAAGATCTTCATAACTCCAAGCAAAAACGTCCGGAATTCTTTAAAAGTTCAACATATTTAATCTTTTGATCTTCTGGCAGAGATTTAGATAGTTTAACCATTTTGGGATTTTCTGAAGTTCCTAAGTTGCATTCTTCAATATCAGCCTTAACAGGTTTCATTTTGGGTTTAAATGGAATGTCATTTGAATAAAAAAGATCTTCCAAAGGAGTTAATCCCTTGGGTAAATGATTGTCTTTCAGATTAATGATTTCAGTTTCATCTTCTATGATCTCATCAAATTTCATTTGTATCAAATCCTACATATCTTTTTCTGTGAATGTGGTGGGGTGAAGCATGTGAATATCTATTTTTTGTTCTTTTTATTTATCAAATTCATTGATTGTTACATCCTCATCTATATTGGCCGTTAGAAAACCTATTTTCTAGTGTCAAAAAAACTATTTATCTGACGTTATTTACAAATACCTACAATTCATTGGTAATGTCCCAGGAGTAGTTGTGTCTATGTCTAATCTCAAATCGTGAACCCATGATTAGGTCCAAAAGGCAACTTACATGTGTTAGCAAATTTACATGTGCTAGCGAACATTGCAAGACTGTGAGCATGCAAATTTTGTTTCCTGGGAATCTTGGCAAGTTGAGCTTGTAGGAAAGTGTTGAGAATTTCCACAACTGTTTCTCTATATTGTTTGAATCTGGGATCTTTTGTTGAGCATTCACCATTAATCTCTTGGATAATTAATTCAAAGTCTCCTATGATTGATACCCTAATTGCTCCTAACTTTTTGACATGTTTAAGCCCTAGCAAAAGGGCTTCGTACTCAGCCATGTTGTTAGTACATTTAAAATTCAATCTATAAGAACGACCTTCAGCATGAGCATTTTCAACATTATGTAACCAAATTCCAGCCCCTGCTCCTAACTTGTTTACTGAGCCATCAAATTCTAAATGCCACAGAATTTCATGTTCATAATCTTCATCAATTGTTTTAACATGTTTCTTAACAGGAGCTAGTTGTTTAGCTTTTTCTGGTATTTCTTGGTTGTCTAGTGTTTCTTGGTTTTCTGAAATCTCTTCAACTTTAAATAAAGTAGTTTTGTTTCATAGCTTCCTTTCGTGTGCTTCTAGTTCGGGCTTGGAAGGCCCATTTCAAACATTATAAAGCATGAAAATCCATACTCGAATGTACCTCATAGGCAGGGAAGTTTTCGTGTTTCTCATGGCTACCACCAAGTACTATCAAGGTTTCTTGTATAATCTTTTAGGTTGACCAAATACCTAAATAAGTATATTGTGACATGTTCTGTTGAATATATTCCAAGTTTTTAAAATTCTTAAAGATTCCAGCAACATACCATATTTATGAATACTTGCCCACTACTATGTCCATCAAAACAACACTTTATGGTATTGCACCAAAGTAACACACAAATCTTTAATCAAACCTAAACATCTTACCTGACTAGAATCAAAAGAAAACAAATCTTTATACGGTTTGGTAATGTCTATATTTAATATTTCCATCACATCTTTTGGCATCAATTTATGGGATGCTCCAGAATCAAGCACAGCATTATGGAGTATTTTGTCATGAACATTCAGGCTCACATAAAATGGAGGGGTGCCTCCACTGTTTTCCATTTACCCTTGGGCCAAAAAATTAGTTTAGGTCGATCATCAAGAATATTTACTGAATCATCCATTCCAGTAATGTTAATGTTAAGGGATTTGCTGATTTGACTTCTATAGACATCATGTTTAGCCAGTTCTGATAAAGGAACAGCTATCTTTAGTTTGCCTATTTCAGCCTCTAAAGTGAAAGGTTTTTCTGTTTGAGCTTTAATGTTTTGCACAGTTGGGTTTTCTCTATTTTTTGGTTCTTCAACGTTTTTCTCTTTTTCATGAGTGGAATTTTGATTTGAATGTATTTCTGAACTAACTTCTACTGTTTCTTCTACATTTCCTACAGGAGGAAAAATATTAGATTGTTGTTTATTGTTTGGTTGGTTATCAGACACATCTTCAATTATTGGATTTGAGGGATTAGGAGTTGTCCTAGACAGAATTTGTACAGGGGAATGTTTTGTACAGGAGGGATTTTACCTTTGACATTTTGTTTTACAGCTTTCTGTTTGCTATTCTCTGGCACATCAATCCGTCTGCTTCTCAAATTGTACTGTTTATGGACCTCATAAATTGCTGTGCCATGGCCTTCCTTAAAATCAAAAGTTTATCCTGAATGAGTTTGGAATGTTTCAAGGATGTGATTATCTTGATCATCCTGAGATAGGAAAACTTTTGGTTCATTTTTGTCTTCATTTACATTGTTTATTTCTACATCCTCTGTAGGTTCTTAAAAAGTTGAGCTTTCAATAAAATTTTCTTGGAAAGGTGGCCTGATATTTTGGTCAGGGACATTCTTCCCAATATTTTGGTTCTGATTTATTCTAAAGTTTGGGTTTCTTGCAACATTTTGATTATCACCAGTATACTTTCTTTCGATTGTCTCCACTCTGTCTCCTAATCTTTCCATACCTTTAATGATTGCATCCATCTTTCTTTCAAAAGCTGAAGGTTATTCATTCATAGGCATTCTTCTTTCGGCCCTAGCTCTGGCTCGTTTTTCTATAAGATTTGCTTCTACACTAACCACTATGCTTTGCATTTCTTCTAGGGTTTGGGGGGCTCTTTCCCTGAGTGAATAAGCTATGTCAGAGTCAAAACCATCAGGGAATTTAACCAGTACTGAGTCAGGAGGGGGTCTAAGGTTTTGAGGAACAGCGTTGTAGACTTCATTGAATCTTATGATGTAATCTTGCACGGTTTCATTAGGTCTTCTTCTCAAATTTTCAAATTCTGATAGGATCTGAAGAGGGTCTTTCTTTTTCTCCCATCTATTCAAAAATGACCTATACAAAGCTGGTAAATCAACGATACTGTTTGGAGCAAGGGCCCTAAACCATGTCCTAACTTCCCCAGTAAGACTCTGAACAAAAATTCTCATTCGGACATCATCAGTGTCAATTTCATAGAATTCAAAGTAATAAGTCATCCTTTTGGTATGTTGTTGAGCTGTGTAAGTACCTGAGCCATCAAAATGTGTGATCTTACTTTGATAATCTTGAGGCAAAGCCACAGGGTTGGCTGGCAACTGTAAAGGAGCATATCTATTGGCCATTGGAAGGGGTAATGGAATAATAGGTGGTGGTGGTCTGGGTGGAGGACTAGAAGGGGTGACTGGTGTTTGAAAAGCTTGAGGAAAAGTAACTGAACTTGGGGAAGCTTCGGTAATTCCAGAAATGTTTGAACTTTCTTCAAAGGTCTCTTCAGATGAAATGGAGTTTTGTAAATGACTGTCAAGGTGATATGAAACATATCTGAATTGCAAATCTTCAAAAAACAATGGATCTGGAACTAATCTTGATAATTCAGTTTCAGAAAAATTTACAAATAAGGATGTTTCAAATCGCTCATCAAAAGGAATTTCGCCAAAATATATGATTTTTATGGGACAAGATTGTGATCTAGAAAGAGGTCTGGAACTACCAGAACTCTATTGACTTCCTCTTTCAGAACTTTCTTGACTTCCTTGTCTTCTAAGAATCCTAGGAATCGGAATCGGATTTTCAAATATCGGTGGTGGATTGGGGTCAGGATTTGACCTAGTGTGACGAATCCTTTCTGAAGCCAGTTTTCTTAGATGATATATTTTTTTGGATTTTTGGTTTTAATTGAAATGAAAATACAACTTCTACAAATTCTTCAAGAAATAACAATTTGTGATTTAAAATTTTCTCAAAGATTTATTAAACTAGAGAGTCTGATTAAACATTTGAAATTAAGGTTCAGTGTATAAGCTAAATCAGAGATAGACTGAAGCAGCATTTATTTACTATGCAGTTGCAGAGCAAAAGCATTTCAAAGGCTACCTGGCTGATCTTCAGACTCTGTCTATAGCTTATAAATCAAACAATAGTATCAATAAAATGATTCAGATCCCCAGTATGGTCGCCACTATGTTATCACTTAGGTTTTCCTTGAAGTTGTGGAAAAGGAAAGTATACCCGAGGTAACCACAAACCAACCTTCAGATGCAGAATCTAGCCAATCTGCATCCAGAGAGGGCTCTCTCTTTATAATTTATCTTTGTTCTTAGAAGGTTTTAGGCTAGTTATAGATCCAAGAGTTTGATTTTGAAAGTGGTGGAATCCACAAACTTAGGGCAAGGTTGAAAGTTTTCAGTCCATTGGGCTATGGAGTCAAAGGATGGCTTTACTGGATTTCTATTCTACACACAAGATGGCTTTACAGGGCAAGATAGCTAGACATAGAACAATCCTTAAAATTTAAAGTGGATGGGATGATTTTGAAGGGATGAAAGGCAGCTAAGAATCTTTCACCATGTTCAAAAGAAAGAAATGAGATGATTACAAACAAAGAGCAGTGAAGAATTCTTTATTATAGTAATCAAGAATGTTTAAATTAGTAAAACAAGAGCATTTAAGAATTCGTGCTTATAACCAATTTAGAGGAAAACATTAAGAATAATCACATCTGAAATCAGAGTACAATTAAGTAAATTCTGATTCAATCCTTTATGTAAATTATTCATAAATGGACACAATGATATTATAAACAGATATAAAACTTAAAACATTGGATAGAAAGACTTATTGAACTGCAGTCCGACACATGAATCCTGCAAAAAGTCCTGAGCTTCAAATTGTCATCCAGCAAGCCACAAATATATTTCTCCAAAACACTTTTATTCCAAAAACATCAATGTCACAGCCAAGTAATGGAATCCACCCTCAATACTCTCTTTGAGGGTTTATTTATACAAAAATGATTGAAAATATCTCACACTAACCTAGCCAATAATCTAGGGTGACTAATGAATAAGTTACAATAAAAAAGGAGACAAATGGTCTCGAAGATAGGACAAAAAGTAATTGCTGATGTGCTGTTTCCTCCTTTTGAGGATGTGCTGGAGGCAGGTGCTATAATAGGGTTCGATGCTGTCCCTTTGAGTAATTCTTTTGCTTGCCTGATACTCTTCGTTTCTACTAATACTCTTTCAACTGTCCAACTGATACTCTTTAACCTGTGCTCATTACTTATCCTTTACATGATGGTAAAAGACAAAATTTTCTCCACCTGAAGATAAATTTTACAAAATTTCCAATAAGTCTTCCCACCATTGATCTTCTGCTATTATGGTTCTTTTAAGTTTTCTCAATGTCTCATCGGCCTCTGTGTATCTGTAAAAAGTGGGCTGACTAGGGAACAAATACTTTATTTCATGTTCAAGATGAAACAAATTCTTTAACCTATCGTAGAGATTCCTCCCTGTTGGCAATGTTTCTTCTGACGAACTGATAAAATGAGCAGTTACGTTATGAGCATGGATATCTATTTTAGTAACATAGGTTTCCAGGTCCATTATCTTGTCCTCTGAGAGCATAGGACTGGGTAACCCATTGTCCAATAAAACCTGAAATTTTCCTTTGAAAACATTAATTTCTTCCAGAATATCTGAGCATTTCCTTTCCAAATTTTGCATAAGAGTTCTTTTGGTAAAAACTCTTTTTATTTCTAAAATAGTGCCTCTCCTGTCATCAATTCCTAGCTCTGCAAGATTTTTCTTAGTCTGGGTGTTCAAAAACTATATAAGTTGATTGGCTTGCTCAGGTCTGCCCCTTAATTCATCTCTTGTTTTGTCTATTTCTTCCTGAGCTACTTTGATCAAGTCATTTTGTTCAAAGATCGTTTGAACAAAGGACCAAATACTTTTTATTGACTCAATTATATTATCCCAAAGAATTTCATTTATTTCTCTCAAAGGCTTCTCTAATGAAAGATCTTTTTCTAAAGCCTTAACCAATTTTTCCAGTCTTTTGATTTCCCTAGTATTATCAGCAACAGTCTTTTTAGACATATCATATTTCTGCTCCAGATTTACTAGCTGCAATTTTGTGGTTTGAAGTTCTGTGACTCTGAGTTTTAAACTTTCCATTTGTTTTACCAATTCATCAGAACTTAAACTGGAAGTGTTTACCTGTGCTAACTCTGTTTGTTGATCTGTTTTTGTGGTACCTGTAGTGATCTCTGTTGTAGATGTTTGCATGATAGCCTGTTTTTCTTTTAATGTCTGTTCCAATTCTTTCTCTGTTTCACTCAGTTGCTCAGTCATTTTCAAGAGCAACTCCATCATTTCTTCCTGTGAATTTTCCTTCAAAACTTCTTGGGTCTGGGGATGCCTTGAGGCTGGCAATCTCAGCTGCTTTCTCAGTGCAGCGATATCATCATCTTTCTTTTTAATTAGTGCCTCAATGCTTTTGATATCTTTGGGATTGTGACCCAAACTGATGATTATATCTTCCAGAGACTTTATTCTGTTATCTTTTGCCCGAGAAGAAGCCTTCTCAATTTGCAACTGGGTGTTTGTATTATTTAAAGAATCTCGCAGCCTAGGGGCTGCCATGGCCTTATCAGTAAGGGTGGAGTATATCATTTCCCCAGTTTTTCTATGCAACTCTATCTGGTCCAAGGGATGAATGTCTTTTGCCAGGACCTCAAAATTGGTCCTAATATAATCAGATGCTGTCATGGGCTTTGGTACCTTGGATTTGAAATGGCTCATCATCATGTTGCCTTGTTTAATATCAAATGCTGACATTAATCTTTCTTGATTGTGTGGAGCCATTTTTAGATACTGATCATATACCTTCATTCTCAATGGATCATTCTTTGCTTTTATATTAATGAAAGTTCTCTTTATATCACCTGCATCTGTTTTTGGTGGCTTAAGAGAAGATACTTCAGTACTCAACTGTTTTTGCAATTCTTTTCCTTTGTGGCCTGTGTGTGTTTCACTAACTGTGCCAGTTAGTTGACTATCTTCTCTTTCATCATCAAACATCTCATCAATAATTTCCACTTCTGGAAGTGGATCGGGTTTCTGCTTTTTAGCTTGATGTAGCTCTGAGGATTCTTTGGGAGGAGTAGGATCTGGAGCCTGTCTTTTCTTGCCTATTTCCATATTAGATGGAGTTTGCAATTCTGAAACTTCAGGATGATTTACTTGAGTAGGAGAAACATGTGTTTGATCTGGTGCCCTGGAGGTTTGAGGTTTCTCTGCCATGATGAAAGTTTCAATGACCTGTATTTCAGGTTCTTTCCCTTTGCCTTTAGACTCTACTACAATTGATGGGCTCTCTTCCTATAATCCCTGTTGTAGATTTCTGCTGAAGAAGTGCCAATGTGAGGTACCTGCACTTGACCAAAAGATTCTAGGTCAAACCTTTTCTCAAGATCTTTCATAATTTTGTTTACATTGTCTTCTTCATTTTCTTGCTCAACTAGTGTTCCTTCCACCTACTCATCTTGATTAGCATATTGTTCTATTTCAGGAATGTTGTGGTGAAAGTATAGGGATGATTTGTTCTTCATTCTTTTATCACAGATAAAACTGAATGGATCATAAGGAACCCAACGAAAACTCCTTGGTAACTTGCAACGGTTTTGTAGTATATCTTCTGCTTCTCGCTCAGCGTCCCTAGAATTGCATATGAAGGGACCTAATTGACTTTTGATCCTGAGTTGGGCTTTCTTTTTTACACTACAAAAATGAATCATATCAGAATTATTCATTTGCCTAAAATATTCTAAGGCAAAAAGCCTCATAGGCACATATTTTGGCAACCTGAATGGATATGATTCACATCCATATATTCTGATGACTGAATGATTTTGATATAAATACCAATCCCCAACTTTTTTATGTCCTTGAAAGCTGCAAAGTCTTATTAATCTCATTACTGAGCCTTGGAGGGGGAATTCCTGTCAACAAGGTAGTTGCAGGATATACAAAAATATCGATGAACTCAGCATAAGAATAGGGAGAATCATAAGAAGAATGAGTTATGGCAGACCAAAAAATAACTGATCTAGGGTTTCCCTTGGCATCAAGCTTTTTAACAGGGAAGGGGAACTTCTCAGATTGATAATAGATGATGAGATGATAAATAACTGAGGAATATTTGAACACTTTCTCATTATCTAGCCTCATGAACTGGTCATGGATTTTATTGGAAATGAAGGATGCAAAATCATATTTTACTGCAGGAGGTTGCCCAGGAGTAAAGATAGACAACAATACCAAGGTTATTTCATCAACATATTCACTTGTATTGAAACCCATGATAAAGGATATCATATTGAGGATGAGTCTGCCCAACTTATTAAAATAAGAAAAACCATATGGAGGGGACCCCTTAGGTTGATGTTCAGGCAACATAAAAGTTTGGCAAATGCATTTTAGTTTTTCTGGAGACAGTTGGGTAGACTTTTCAAGTAGTTCTTCCATGGACAAAGGAGCAAGATCTTGATCAGGTTCAAAATGGAGCATTGCATTGATGGCTTGAGGAGTGATGGGGAAAAGGATACTCTGGTCAGGAGACAACACTGCTCTTTGAGTTGAATCATAGTTGGAGTGACAGTAGTGGATGATTTCTGGGAAAATATAGACTGAGGGGATAAGATATCTTGGGAAATTGGATTCCCACAATCCAATGACATCCAGACCCTTCGAATAATCGTCTCTGCAGCGACAATAACTTCGAAGGGGACTTTCATCGAAAACTAAGTCTTTAATTTGAAAGTCTTTATCCACTAATGGTAAGTATTCTAACTCTCTGTGAGGGGCATTCAATGGGGTTACATTCAGGGCTGCCGGAGCTTCCATTTTGGTTCTTGTGTATTCAAAATGGAAGTTTTGGGGTTTTCTTCACAGATCGGGCGCAAATTTGATTCTGGGAGCTTTGATTTTACTTGGAGGAACTAGAATAGACTGATATTAACCCTTTTCTAGACTCTGGCGTGAATTTTTAACACAGGAAAGTGGATTTTTCAGAGAGTTTCGGCAAGAAAATCGAATAAATACCTGTTTAATGGAGAATTTTGAACTTTGCAGGTACTGGTCGATGGCGGATGGATGCTTGGGCACTGGTTTTAACAATGGTGTTCGGAAATTTGGTTGGCGGCGTCTCAATCAGCGGAATTTTCAATTTCTTCAGAGGAGGACGCAGTCGCTTTCAATAGTGAAAATGACAGAAAAACACGGGTTTTTGTTTTATTTACAAAGTCAATGGGAATTTTTATTTTTTCAAGGATGACGTCATCTGGTACGGGGGCATACGTCTTTGAGACTGGGTGGTAAGCGGTAAGCGGTAATTTCCGCACTGCTTTCGGGTGATGGCAGTATTTAACGGGGAAGCAGCGATTCCATTAATCGACTGACACGTGGTTGGAGTACTATTCCAAAACCACCGTGCCCCCGCTCGTTATCTCTCGGACACGAGACGGCCAGCGAAATGATCATGGGCCGTTGATCTTCTGGAGGATGATCTGACGGTGGACGGGGCGTGAACTTTGACGGAGTTTTAATGCGCGGGCCCGACAGTGGATTAAAACATGATTAACTTAATTAAATATCCCGGGGGGCGTTTGATTGGCGGAATGAATGGTTATTAATTAATCCTGGTGATTAATTAACCCCATAGTTTATACACAGTTGCGGCAGAGTTAGGGGTCTTTAACTAAGGTTAAAGTATCGGGCGGAATTAAAATGCTAAGGGAATGGGTTTTATTTTTTCCATTTTAAACATATAAAACTATATGTTAAAACCTTTTTCTATATTTCTTATTATATGGTAATAAATAAATGTTATTTATTCACCATAGGGGTAGGGAAATATTCTATATGGGTATATTTTAGCCAAAGGGTTTTTATTGGGGGATTTTTATTCAACAAAAGGGATTAATTAACTTTGGCCAAAACTTATAATAAAAGGGGTTTTGGGGATATTTAGGTAAGGAGGAGTTATGTACTATAGAATAAGGTCTTTTCACTAGGGATTTAATAAATAAATCAGAAGTTAACATGACAAAGGACAAGGTAAACTCAAAATACTTTAACTATAACTAAGAAAGTGAAGATTTCTGAAGCAAATTGTATGATCTCAATTTCAACACTTAAACATAGAATAGTAAGTAATTTTGAGGGTTTATTATGGAAATTTACATGATTATCAGAAGTTAATATGACAAAGGACAAGGTAAACTCAAAATACTTAACTATAACTAAGAAAGTGAAGATTTCTGAAGTAAATCACATTATCTCAATTTCAACACTTCAACATAGAATAGTAAGTGATTTTGAGGGATTATTGTGGAACTTTACAAGATTTTCCTAAGTAAAATAGAATTTTACTTAGGAAAAGATTAAAAGTGAATGATTATAATGATAAATAACTTCAAGTACTTAGGTCTTTTTGATCATTAGGCCGAGGGTCCGGTCCCTCCAAAAGTCAAGGAAATGCCTTGAGCCCCTTTAATCTCCAAATACCTTAGCACTTTTAGGGAAATTAGTAAAAATCTTAGGGAAAAGTGATGTGGGAAGTTAATGATTTTGACTTTGCTTTCTTTGAATTTTCCAGTGCATTTCTTGCTTCAGTACTTGTGATGAAAGTTAAAGATCAAACACATTTAGCACCATCATTCATCATATGAAACTTTGCAACACCACCTACCTACCCTATCTATTTTACACTACCATTTTCTCTTTTTTATTAGGGTGCATTTGGACTTGCAAACCCTTATCAATCTTCTTTTTCTTTTACATGGAAAATCTATCTAATTCTACCCTTATTACATCCAAGGGCTCAGATTAAACTGTTGAGCACCTTTTATTATCTCTACCTATCTACTTATCTGCCAAGATTAAACTGTTTGGTCAGATATTTATTCTCTATTCTACAACATGAAATTGAAAAATGAATGAGTCAAGTTTAAACAGTTTGACTCTTCATAAATTGTGGCAAAAGTTTGACAAGCTGCACACAATTGCTTTATTACAGAACATGAAATAGTAGTGGCACTTGGATTAGCACACTTTCCTTGGTCTAATTTTGTTTGGGGTTCATTTCTTTCATTTTTTTGACCAATTTATTTTTCTTACCCTTTGATTTTTCTTTTAGGGTATACCCTCTTTACCTTTTTTTTTTTTAAATTTTGATTTTTTGATTTTTCAATAATATGGAACACCTTTGCTCAAGAAAAAGGTTTGAACATATTTCATAGTTCAATCAAGACAATCATGAAAAATGACACCTATTTGTATAGGAGTCTAACACTGGCTCCACTTGGGGATGGCTTTTCCTTGTGGAAAGTCAAGAACAACAGGTCAGATGCCTCATAATGTTCTCAAACTGAACCATGTAATCTTCTTCTTCTGGTAGCTTTATTGTATATATGATAGTGAAACTTTTGAAGCTTAGGGCCTTCACTTCGGGCTTCAACTCCAAGAAGTCACCATCCAATCAAAACTGATGCATTAGAAAGGATATATTATGTACAAGTTAGAAAAAATCAGAACATCCTAGTAAATAGGATCAAAATAGTGCTTTAGCATTCGACCATTGACTGGTCCTTCCTTAGCTTCTGAACCATCCGAATTTTTCAGAAATTATGTGTTATTTCCCTGTAAAGCATGAATGATGTAAGGTCCTTTCCATAAGAAATCAAATTTCCCATGTTTTCCTTTATCTTCCCTTCTGGAATCCCATCTCAGAACTTTGTTTCCTAATTGAAAATCTTCTGCTTTAGTTCTTTTGTCAAACATTTTCTTTAACTTTTCCTGCAAGACTTGGAATCGTTGATACACTTCTTCTCTAGTTTGCTGCAAGTGAATTGTCTGGTTTATTCTTCTTTGAATATCATTTGGTTCTACTTGAGCCTCCTGAAGTAACTTCATAACATGAATTCCTAAGGATGATGGAAATCTTGCCTCAATACCATAAACTAATTCATATGGACTGGTCCCAATTGATTTCTTAGTTGTAAGTCTGTCTGCCCACAATGCATTGGTAAGTTTCTTATGCCAATTCTTTTTATTTTCTTCCAATAACTTTTTAATGATATTAATAAGGCTTTTATTGGAAGATTCTGCCAATCCATTACCCTGAGGGTAATAGGCTGTTGAATGGCCTAAAGTTATATGATATTTATTGCAGAAACTAATCATTTTCTTAGACTTAAATGCAGCGGCATTATCTGTTATAATTTTCTCTGGATAGCCAAATCTGGAAAGTATATTGGTTTCTAAAAACCCTATAATTACAGAATCATTGGCTTGCCTGCATCGGATAGCTTCAATCCATTTAGTAAAGTAATCTGTGGCAGTAAGAATCCATCTGTGTTGCCTAGAAGAAGATGGATGAATTTCTCCAATAAAATCTAATCCCCATTGTTGAAAGGGTTTTTCTGTAGAAATTGGTCTTAATGGTAAAGGTAACAACTTTCTTTTACCCTCAAAGATCTGACACTTATGACAAGTTGTTACAAATTTCTTAACATCTGAAAACAAGGTTGGCTAGTAAAAACCAGCCCTTAAGATTTTATCTGCAGTTGACTTCCAGTAGAGATGTCCACCACAATCCCCTGCATGAAATTCATTAAGTACCTTGTTAGCTTCATCTTTAAATAGACAATTTAATAAGATTCCTTCATGATTTTTCCAAGATAGAGTGCCATCTAAAATACAATAATTTAAAGATGTCATTTTCAAAAATCTTCTTTTCGTTCTGGACAACCCTGGAGGAGCTTGCAGGTTTAATAAAACATGAATGATATCAGTGTACCAGGGTGAATCTAAGAAATTTTGACTGATTTGTGGAGTCGCCATCTCCTGTTCGTCATCTAGTTCATTAATATCTAAGGCTTGGCAATTAGTTTCAGTCATGAGTTGAGCCAAACCTTGACCTTTGATGAGTTTAGTTGGTTTAATTTCGATATCATATTCTAAAATAGTAGCTATCCACTTACCTCTTTTGCCTTCAATACCATCTTGAGTCAAGATATCTTTAACTACAGCATTAGGCACATAAGCTATCACATGATAATATAATATATAAACTCTGAAATCTTTAATTGCTTTTACCAGTGCAAAAGCCTGTTTCTCCATGATATTGTATTTCCAAGATGCATCTCTAAGTGCTTTACTAAAAAATTCTATTGGTTTTTCACACCCTTGATCATCTTTTTGTAGTAAAACAGCTGCAACTGTATGTTCAAAAGCAAATGAAAAAATAATGAAATCTCTATCAAACTTTGGACTGGTAAGAACTGGTGTTCTTGTTAAAGCCATTTTGATTTCTTCAAATGATTGCTTGGCTTCTACAGTCCAGTCAATGCTTGAATCTTTCCTTAACATATTAGTAAGTAGTCTAAGTAATTCAGCTAAACTAGAAATGAATCTTCTCAAGAAATTGATCTTTCCTATGAAATCTTGAAGTTCTTTAATGTTTCTGGGATGAGGTATTTGCAAAATTGCTTGTATCCTTTCAGGATCAATTCTAATGCCATCTTTAGAAATAATGTGACCTAGGAGCTTTCCTTCTTCCAAACCAAACAATGACTTTTTAGGATTTAAGGAAATACCATATTTTCTGCACTTTATAAACACTTGCCTTAGATGATCTAAATGTTGCTGATCTGTTTTGGAAAAAACTGTTAAATCATCTAGATAAATGACCAGAAAATCATGTATTTCTTTAGCAAAAGCAATGTCCATTGCTCTCTGAAATGTAGCTCCTGCATTCTTGAGTCCAAATGGCATCTTGACATATTTAAAAGTACCCCATGGTGTTGTAAATGTTGTTTTATCTTGATCATCAGGATGAACCAGAATCTGGTTATACCCTGAAAATCCATCCAGAAGAGATATCCTTGAAGATCCCACTACCCTTTGTAGGATATGGTCCATTTTAGGCAAAGGATAGTTATCTTTTAAAGAAACTTTATTCAAATTTCTCAAATTGACACACAGTCTAATTTCACCAGTATTTTTCCTTGTTGGTACTAAATTAGAAACCCATTCAGAGAACCTAATAGGAGCTATAATTCTTGCTTCATACATCCTTTTAATTTCTTTTTCAATTGAAGGTAGTAAAACAAGATTGATCCTTCTAAGTTTTTGTTTGAAAGGTTTCTGGTCTGGTTTCAAAGGTATTGTATGCTGAATGATCGATGTATCGTATGATTTAAGATCTTCATAACTCTAGGAAAAAACATTCTGGAATTCTTTTAAAAGTTCAACATATTTAACCTTTTGATCTTCTAGTAGAGATTTAGATAGTTTAACCATTTTGGGATTTTTTGGGGTTCCTAAGTTGCATTCTTCAATATCAGCCTTAACAGGTTCCATTTTGGGTTTAAATGGAATGTCATTTGAGTCAAAAAGATCTTCCAAAGGAGTTAATCCTTTGGGTAAATGATTATCTTTCAGATTAATGATTTCAGTTTCATCTTCTATGATCTCATCGAATTCCATTTGTATCAAATCCTGCATATCTTTTTCTGTGAATGTGGTTGGGTGAAGCATGTGAATTGCAGTCTCTCTTGAAATATCTATTTTTTGTTCTTTTTCTTGATCAGATTCATTGATTGTTATGTCCTCATCTATATTACTGTTTGAAAACTCATTTTCTAGTGTCAAAAAACTATTGATCTGATTGTTATTTACAAATACTTGCCAATTCATTAGATTGTCCGGTATAGCAGGTCTATGTCTAATCTCAGCTGTGAACTGATGATTAGGTCCAAAAGGCAACTTACATGTGCTAGCGTGCTTTTGCAAGGTATGAGCATGCTGAGTTTCATTTCACAAGGAATCTTAACAGGATTGAGCTTGGCAAGAGAAGTGTTGAAAATTTCCCTAGCTTTGTTTCTCTATTTTGTTTCAATCACGGGATCTTCATTGAGCATTCACCATTAATGCAATGGATAATTATTTCGAGTCTCCTATGATTGATACCACTAATTGCTCCTAACTTTTGACATGTTTAAAAAGCTTACAACAAAAAGGGCTTCGTACTCAATAATATTGTTAAAAAGGTACATTTCAAAATTCAATTTATAAGAACTGACCTTGGGCCATTGAAATTTCAACATTATGCTACTTAAATTCCAGCCTATCCTAACATGCAGAGCATCAAATTCTAAATGCCACAGAATTTCATGTTCATAATCTTCATCAACTGTTTTAACATGTTTCTTAACAGGAGGAGCTAGTTTTTCAGTTTTTTCTGGTATTTCTTGATTGTCTAGTGTTTCTTTGTTTTCAGAAATTTCTTTGATTTGAACAGTAGATTTATTTGCATTTTTTGTTTCTGGTGCTTCTAGTTCAGTAGGAAGGTCCAATTCAACATTATAAAGGATAAAAGAGTCCATATCAGAATGTACTGAATAGACAGGGAAGTTTTCAGGCTTCTCATGGCTATTGACTAAATACTTCATCAAGGTCTCTCTGTATAGTCTTTTAGGTTGACCAAATACCGAAATAGTGGCATATGACATGTCTAATTGAATAGATCCTCCAAGTTTAGCACCCCAGGATCTGGAAAGCAACATACCATATTTAGGAGGAATATCAGCCACTACTATGTCCATCAAAACAGACTTCGCAGGGTATTGCACCAAAGTAACACACAAATCTTTAATCAAACCTAAACATTTTACCTGACTAGAATCAAAAGAAAATAAATCTTTATATGGTCTGGTAATGTCTAAATTTAATCTTTCCATCACAGATTTTGGCATCAAATTGTGGGATGCTCCAGAATCGTGCATAACATTGTGGAGTATTTTGTCATGAACGTTCAGGCTCACATAAAATGGAGGAGTTCCTCTGCTTTCTGGTTTGCATTTACCTCGGGGCCAAAAAGTAGTTTAGGTTGATCATCAAGAATATTTACTGAATCATCCATTCCAGTAATGTTAATGTTAAGGGATTTGCTGATTTGACTTCTATAGACATCATGTTTAGCCAGTTCTGATAAAGGAACAACTATCTTTAGTTTGCCTATTTCAACCTCTAAATTGAAAGGTTTTTCTGTTTGAGCTTTAGTGTTTTGCACAGTTGGGTTTTCTCTATTTTTTGGGTCTTCAACGTTTTTCTCTTTTTCATGAGTGGTATTTTGATTTGAAGGTATTTATGAACTAACTTCTACTGTTTATTCTACATTTCCTACAGGAGGAAAAGTATTAGATTTTTGTTTATTGTTTGATTGGTTATCAGACACATCTTCAATTATTGGATTTGAGGGGTTAGGAGTTGTCCTAGACAGAATTTGTACAGGGGGAATGTTTTGTATAGGAGGGATTTTACCTTTGACATTTTGTTTTACAGCTTTCTGTTTGCTATTCTCTGGCACATCAATCCATCTACTTCTCAAATTGTACTGTTTATGGACCTCATAAATTGCTGTGTCATAGCCTTCCTTAAAATCAAAAGTTTCTCCTGAATGAGTTTGGAATGTTTCAAGGATGTGATTCTCTTGATCATCCTGAGATAGGAAAACTTCTGGTTCATTTTTGTCCTTAGTTACATTGTTTATTTCCACATCTTTTGTAGGTTCTTCAGAAGTTGAGTCTTCAACAAAATTTTCTTGGAAAGGTGGCCTGATGTTTTGGTCAGGGACATTCTTTCCAATATTTTGGTTCTGATTTCTTCTAAAGTTTGGGTTTCTCACAACATTTTGATTATCACCAGTTGACTTTCTTTCGATTGTCTCCACTCTGTCTCCTAACCTTTCCATACCTTTAATGATTGCATCCATCTTTCTTTCAAAAGTTGAAGGTTCTTCATTCATAGGCATTCTTCTTTCAGCCCTAGCTCTGGCTTGCTTTTCTATAAGATTTTCTTCTACACTAACCACTATGCTCTACATTTCCTCTAGGGTTTGAGGGGCTCTTTCCCTAAGTGAATAGGCTATGTCAGAGTCAAAACCATCCGGGAATTTAACCAATACTGAGTCAGGAGGGGGTCTAAGGTTCTGGGGAACAGCGTTATATGCTTCATTGAATCTTATTATGTAATCTTGCACGGTTTCATTAGGTCTTCTCCTTAATTTTTCAAATTATGATAGGATCTGAAGAGGGTATTTATTTTTCTCCCATCTATTCAAAAATGCCCTATACAAAGCTGCTAAATCAGCAATACTTTTTGGAGCAAGGGCCCTAAACCATGTCCTGACTTCCCCAGTAAGACTCTAAACAAAGATTCTCATTCGGACATCATCAGTATCAATTTCATAGAATTCAAAGTAATCAGTCATCCTTTTGGTATGTTGTTGATCTGTGTAAGTACCTGAGCCATCAAAAGGTGTGATCTTACTCTGATAATCTTGAGGCAAAGCCACAGGGTTGGCTGGCAACTGTAAAGGAGCATATCTATTGGCCATTAGAAGGGGTAATGGAATAATAGGTGGTGGTGGTCTGGGTGGAGGAATAGAAGGGGTGACTAGTGTTTGAAAAGCTTGAGGGAAAGTAACTGAGCTTGGGGAAGCTTCAATAATCACAAAAATGTTTGAACTTTCTTCAAAGGTTTGTTCAGATTGAATGGAGTTTTGTAACTGTCTGTCAAGGTGATATGAAACAAATCTGAATTGCAAATCTTCAAAAAACAATGGATCTGGAACTAATCTTGATAATTCGGTTTCAGAAAAATTCACAAATAAGGATGTTTCAAATTGTTCATCAAAAGGAATTTCGTCAAAATATATAATCTTTACAGGACAGGAATGTGATCTAGAAAGAGGTCTAGAAATTCCAGAACTCTCCTAACTTCCTCTTTCAAAACTTTCTTGGCTTCCTTGTCTTCTAAGAATCCTAGGAATCAGATTCGGATTTTCAAATATCGGTGGTGGATTGGGGTCAGGATTTGACCTAGTATGACGAATCCTTTCTGAAGCCAGTTTTCCTAGATGATATATGTTTTTGGATTTTTTAATTTTAATTGAAATGAAAATACAACTTCTACAAATTATTCAAGAAATAATGATTTATGATTAAAATTTTCTCAAAGATTTTATTGAACTAGAGAGTCTGATTAAACATTTGAAATTAAGGTTCAAAGTATAAGCTAAATCAGAGATAGACTGAAGCAGAATTTATTTACAATGCAGTTGCAAAGAAAAAGCATTTCAAAGGCTACCTGGCTGATCTTCAGACTCTGTTTATAGCTTATAAGTGAACAATATTAAAAAAAATTGATTCGATTCCCCAGTATGGTCGCCACTATGTTATCACTCAGGTTTTCCTTGAAGTTGTGGAAAAGGAAAGTATACCCGAGGTAACCACAAACCAACCTTCAGATGCAGAATCTAGCCAATCTGCATCCAGAGAGGGCTCTCTCTTTATAATTTATCTTTGTTCTTAGAAAGTTTTAGGCTAGTTATAAATCCAAGAGTTTGTTTAAAAATGGTGGAATTCGCCAACTAAGGGCAAGGTTGAATATTTTCAGGCCATTGGGCTATGGAGTCAAAGGATGGCTTTACTAGATTTCTATTCTACACACAAGATGGCTTTGCAGGGCAAGATAGCCAAACAGAGAACAATCCTTAAAATTTAAAGTGGATGGAATGGGTTTGAAGGGATGAAAGGCAGTTAAGAATCTTTCACCATGTTCAAAAGAAAGAAATGAAATGATTACAAATAAAGAGTAGTGAAGAATTCTTTACTATAGTAACCAAAATGTTTAAATTAGCGAAGCAAGAGCAATTAAAAATTCGTTGCTTATAACTAATTTAGAGGAAAACATTTAGAATAATCACAACTGAACTCAGAGTACAATTAAGTAAATTCTGAGTTATTCTTTTATGTCAAGTATTCAGAAATGGACACAATGATATTATAAACAAATATAAAACTTAAGACATAGGATAGAAAGACTTATTGAACTGCAGTCAAACACATGAATCCTGCAAAAAGTCCTGAGCTTCAAATTGTCATCCAGCAAGCCACAAATAAATTTCTCCAAAACGCTTTTATTCCAAAAACATCAATGTCACAGCGAAGTAGTAGAATCCACCCTCAATACTCTCTTTGAGGGTTTATTTATACAAAAAATGATTGAAAATATCTCACACTAACCTAGCCAATAATCTAGGGTGACTAATGAATAAGTTACAATAAAAAAAGGAGACAGATGGTCTCATAGACAGAATAAAAAGTAACTGCCGGTGTGATGTTTCCTCCTTTTGTGGATGTGCTGTAGGTAGGTGCTATAATAGGGCTCGATGATGTCCCTTTGAGTAATTATTTTGCTTGTCTGATACTCTTCATTTATACTGATACTCTTTCACCTGCCCAACTGATACTCTTTAACCTGTGCTCATTATTTATCCTTTACATGATGGTAAAAGACAAAATTCTCTGCCTGAAGATAAATTTTACAAAATTTCCAATAAGTCTTCCCACCATTTGTCGTCTGCTATTATGGTTCTTTTGAGCTTTCTCAAAGTTTCATCGGCCTCTGTGTATTTGTAAAAAGTGGGCTGATTAGGGAACAAATACTTTATTTCATGCTCAAGATGAAACAAATTCTTTAACCTGCCGTAGAGATTCCTCCCTGTTGGCAATGTTGCTTCTGACGAACTGATAGAATGAGCTGTTATGTTATGAGCATGTATATATATTTTAGTAACATAGGTTTCCAGGTCCATTATCTTGTCCTTTGAGAGCATAGGACTGGGTAACCCATTGTCCAATAAAACCTGAAATTTTCCTTTGAAAGCATTAATTTCTTCCAGAATATCTGAGCATTTCCTTTCCAAATTTTTCATAAGAGTTCTTTTGGTAAAAACTCTTTTTATTTCTAAAATAGTGCTTGTCCTGTCATCAATTCCAAGCTCTGCAAGCTTTTGCTTAGTCTGGGTGTTCAAAAACTGTATAAGTTGATTGGCTTGCTTAGGTCTGCCCCTTAATTCATATCTTGTTTTGTCTATTTCTTCCTGAGCTACTTTGATCAAGTCATTTTGTTCAAAGATCGTTTGAACAAAGGACCAAATACTTTTTATTGTCTCAATTATATTATCCCAAAGAATTTCGTTTATTTCTCTCAAAGGC
The DNA here is from genome assembly GCA_034641835.2 of Pinus albicaulis. Lineage (NCBI taxonomy): Eukaryota > Viridiplantae > Streptophyta > Pinopsida > Pinales > Pinaceae > Pinus > Pinus albicaulis. The sequence goes on along the minus strand of CM076579.1, from coordinate 1,670,769,581 downwards.
TTCTCTAATGAAAGATATTTTTCTAAAGCCTTAACCAATTTTTCCAGCCTTTTAATTTCCCTGGTATTATCAACAACATTATTTTTAGACATATCATATTTCTGCTCCAAATTTACTAACTGCAATTTTGTGGTTTGGAGTTCTGTGACTCTGAGTTTTAAACTTTCCATTTGTTTTACCAATTCATCAGAACTTAAACCGGAAGTGTTTACCTGTGCTGATTTTGTTTGTTGATCTGCTGTTGTGGTACCTGTAGTGATCTCTATTGTAGATGTTTGCATGATATCTTGTTTTTCTCTTAATGCCTGTTCCAATTCTTTCTCTGTTTCACTTAGTTGCTCAGTCATTTTCAAGAGCAACTCCATCATTTATTCCTGTGAATTTTCCTTCAAAACTTCTTGAGTCTGGGGATGCCTTGAGGCTGGCAATTTTAGCTGCTTTCTCAGTGCAGCAATATCATCATCTTTCCTTTTAATTAGTGCCTCAATGCTTTTGATATCTTTGGGATTGTGACCCAAACTGATGATTGTATCTTCCAGAGACTTTATTCTGTTATCTTTTGCCTGAGAAGAAGCCTTCTCAATTTGCAACTGGGTGTTTGTATTATTTAAAGAATCTCGTAGCCTAAGGGCTGTCATGGCCTTATCAGTAAGGGTGGAGTATATCATTTCCCCAGTTTGTCTATGCAACTCTATCTGGTCCAAGGGATGAATGTCTTTTGCCAGGACCTCAAAATTGGTCCTAATATAATCAGATGTTGTCATGGGCTTTGGTACCTTGGATTTGAAATGGCTCATCATCATTTTGCCTTGTTGAATGTCAAATGCTGACATCAATCTTTCCTGATTGTGTGGAGCCATTTTTAGATACTGATCATATACCTTCATTTTCAATGGATCATTCTTTGCTTTTATATTAATGAAAGTTCTCTTGATATCACTTGTATCTGTTTTTGGTGGCTTAAAAGAAGATACTTCAGTACTCAACTGTTTTTGCAATTCTTTTCCTTTGTGGCCTGTGTGTGTTTCACTAACTGTGCCAGTTAGTTGACTATCTTCTCTTTCATCATCAATTATTTCATCTATAGTTTCCACTTCTGGGAGTGGATCGAGTTTCTGCTTTTTAGCTTGATGTAGCTCTGAGGATTCTTTGGGAGGATTGGGATCTGGAGCCTGTCTTTTCTTGCCTATTTCCATATTAGATGGATTTTGCAATTCTGAAACTTCAGGATGATTTACTTGAGTAGGAGAAACCTGTGTTTGATCTAGTGCCCTGGAGGTTTGAAGTTTCTCTACCATGATGAAAGTTTCAATGACCTGTATTTTAGGTTCTTTCCCTTTGCCTTTAGACTCTACTGCAATTGATGGACTCTCTTCCTGTAATCCCTGTTGGATATTTCCTGCTGAAGAAGTACCAACGTGAGGTACCTGCACTTGACCAAAAGATTTTAGGTCAAAATTTTTCACAAGATCTTTCATAATTTTGTTTCTATTGTCTTCTTCATTATCTTACTCAACTAGTGTTCCTTCCACCCACTCATCTTGATTAGCATATTGTTCTATTTCAGGAATCCTGTGGTGAAAGTATGGGGATGATTTGTTCTTCATTCTTTTATCACAGATAAAACCGAATGGATCATAAGGAACCCAACGGAAACTCCTTGGTAACTTGCAACGGTTTTGTAGTATATCTTATGCTTCTCGCTCAGCGTCCCTAGAATTGCATATGAAGGGACCTAATTGACTTTTAATCTTGAGTTGGGCTTTCTTTTTTACACTACAAAAATGAATCATATCAGAATTATTCATTTGCCTGAAATATTCTAAGGCAAAAAGTCTCATAGGCACATATTTTGGCAACCTGAATGGATATAATTCACATCCATATATTCTGATGACTGAATGATTTTGATATAAATACCAGTCCCCAACTTTATATGTCCTTGAAAGCTGCAAAGTATTCTTAATCTCATTACTGAGCCTTGGAGGGGGAATTCCTGTCAACAAGGTAGTTGCAGGATATACAAAAAGATTGATGAACTCAGCATAAGAATAGGGAGAATCATAGGAAGAATGAGTTATGGAAAACCAAAAAATAACTGATCTAGGGTTTCCCTTGGCATCAAGCTTTTTAACAGGAAAAAGGAACTTCTCTGATTGATAATAGATGAGGAGATGGTAAATGACTGAGGAATATTTAAACACTTTCTCATTATCTAGCCTCATGAACTGGTCATGGATTTTATTGGCAATGAAAGATGCAAAATCATATTTTACTGCAGGAGGTTGCCCAGGAGTAAAAATAGACAACAATACCAGGGTTATTTCATCAACATATTCACTTGTATTGAAACCCATGAAAAAGGATATCATATTGAGGATGAGTCTGCCCAACTTATTAAAATAAGGAAAACCATAGGGAGGAGGTCCCTTAGGTTGATGTTCAGGTAACATAAAAGTCTGGCAAATGCATTTCAATTTTTCTGGAGATAGTTGGGTAGACTTTTCAAGTAGTTCTTCCATGGACAGAGGAGTAAGATCTTGATCAGGTTCAAAATGGAGCATTGTATTGATGGCTTGAGGAGTGATGGGGAAAAGGATACTCTGGTCAGGAGACAACACTGCCCTTTGAGTTGAATCATAGTTGGAGTGACAATAGTGGATGATTTCTGGGAAAATATAGGCTGAGGGGATAAGATATCTTGGGAAATTGGATTCCCACAACCCAATGACATCCAGACCTTTCGAATAATCGTCTCTGCAGTGACAATAACTTCGAAGGGGACTTTCATCGAAAACTAAGTCTTTAATTTGAAAGTCTTTATCCACTAAGGGCAAGTATTCTAACTCTTTGTGAGGGGCATTCAATGGGGTTACATTCAGGGTTGCCGGAGCTTCCATTTTCGTTCTTGTGTATTCAAAATGGAAGTTTCAGGGTTTTCTTCACAGACCGGGCGTAAATTTGATTCTGGGAGCATTGATTTTACTTGCAGGAACTAGAATAGACTGATATTAACCCTTTTTCTAGACTCTGGCGTGAATTTTAACACAGGAAAGTGGATTTTTCAGAGAGTTTTGGCGAGAAAAACGAATAAATACCCGTTTAATGGAGAAATTTGAACTTTACAGGTATTGGTCGATGGCGGATGGATGCTTGGGCACTGGTTTAACAATGGTGTTCGGTAATTTCGTTGGCGGCGTCTCAATCAGCGGAATTTTCAAATTCTTCAGAGGAGGACGCAGTCATTTTCAGCAGTGAAAATGACAAAAAAACATGAATTTTTGTTTTATTTACAAATTCAATGGGGATTTTGATTTTTTCGAGGATGACATCATCCAGTACGGGAGAACGCGTCACCGGGACCGGGCGGTAAGCGGTAATTTCCGCACCGCTCTTTGGGAGATGGTGGTATTCAGCGCGGAGAGAGCGATTCCATTAATCGTTTGACACGTGGTTGGACGACTATTCCAAAACCACTGCGCCCCCGCTCGTTATCTTCCGGATGCGAGACGGCCAGTGGAATGATCCTGGGCCGTTGATCATCGGGGAGGCGATCTGACGGTGGACGGGATGTGGAACTGGCAAAGTTTAACGTGCGTGCCCGACGGGGTTTTAAAACATGATTAACTTAATTAAATATCCCGGGGGGCGTTTGATTGGTGGAATGAATGGTTATTAATTAATCCTGGTGATTAATTAACCCCATAGTTTATACATGGTTACGGCAGGGTCAAGGGTTTTTAACCAAGGTTAAAGTATCGGGCGGAATTAAAATGCTAAGGGAATGGGTTTTATTTTTTCGTTTTAAACATATAAAACTATATGTTAAAACTTTTCTAGATTTCTTATTATATGGTAATAAATAAATGTCATTTATTCACCATAGGGGTAGGGAGATATTTTATATGGGTATATTTTAGCCAAAGGGTATTTATTGGGGGATTTTTATTCAACAAAAGGGATTAATTAACTTTGGCCAAAACTTATAATAAGAGGGGTTTTTGGGATATTTAGGTAAGAAGGAGTTATGTACTATAGGATAAGGTCTTTTCACTAGGGATTTAATAAATAAATTAGAAGTTAACATGAGAAAGGACAAGGTAAACTCAAAATACTTTAACTATAACTAAGAAAGTGAAGATTTCTGAAGCAAATTGTATCATCTCAATTTCAACACTTAAACATAGAATAGTAAGTAATTTTGAGGGTTTATTATGGAAATTTACATGATTTTCCTAAGTAAAATAGGATTTTTCTTAGGAAAAGGATAAAAGTGAATGATTATAATGATGAATAACTTCAAGTACTTAGGTCTTTTTGATCATTAGGCCGAGGGTCCGATCCCTCCAAAAGTGAAGGAAATGCCTTGAGCCCCTTTAATCTCCAAATACCTTAGCACTTTTTAGGGAAATTAGTAAAAATCTTAGGGAAGAAGTGATGTGGGAAGTTAATGATTTTGACTTTGTTTGCTGTGATTTTCCAATGCATTTCTTGCTTCAGTACTTGTGATGAAAGTAAAAGATCAAACACATTTAGCACCATCATTCATCATATGAAACTTTGCAACACCATCTACCTACCCTATCTATTTTACACTACCATTTTCTCTTCTTTATTAGGGTGCATTTGGACTTGCAAACCCTTATCAATCTTCTTTTTCTTTTACATGGCAAATCTATCTAATTCTACCCTTATTACATCCAAGGGCTCAGATTAAACTGTTGAGCACCTTTTATTAACTCTACCTATCTACTTATCTGCCAAGATTAAACTGTTTGGTCAGATATTTATTCTCTATTCTACAACATGAAATTGAAACATGAATGAATCAAGTTTAAACAGTTTGACTCTTCATAAATTGTGGCAAAAGTTTGACAAGCTGCACACAATTGCTTTATTGCAACAAATGAAATTGTAGTGGCATTTGGATTAGCACACTTTCCTAGTATATTTTCGCTTGGGGTTCACTTCTTTCATTTTCTTGACCATTTTATTCTTTTTACCCTTTGATTTTTCTTTTAGGGTATACCCTCTTTACATTTTTTAAATTTTTTGATTTTTTTTTTTAAGAATATGGAACACCTTTTGCAACAAGAAAAAGGTTTGAACATATTGCATAGTTCAACAAGTCAATCATGAAAAATGACACCTATTGGTATAAGAGTCTAACAGAGGGCTCAGAAGATGATTGAGAGGCTACAAAAATCTGAAAGGGAATCAGCTAATGGAAAGACCTTGGCCCAAGCCAAGGAAATTATTTGGACTAATATTATGAATTCCATGGCTGAAATTTGGCCATGTATTCAAATTATCTTTGAGTAGAAATATTTGATTAAGAAAGCAAAATAGGCCATTACAGAGATTAAAAAGCAGTTGAGAGACATGCCTGCCACAACTACAAACATCATTAAGTTCCTAAATTATAAGAACAATTATGAATTAGATGATTTAGGAATTGATGATAGAACATAAACAATGTTGGAGGTAAAGAAGATTCTGACCAAAAATAATCTTGTTGCTCAATTGGAGGAGAAATGTCAAAGTTTGGAGATAGAAGTAAATAGATTTTTCATTAGGATAGAAGATTTGAATCGAAAGGGCTACCTAGTTTATTTATAATTAATGACAAATTGATTACTCCTGAATATTATATTAGAAAACTGAAGGAGGTAGCCAGAGACAGTTCAAATTTTGCAAACATCAAAGGCAGCATGACAGGAAAAGATTTCTTAGAAGCCATGGGTAATGATTTCTTCATCCAGCATGAAGTAAATCATATTTTTCTAGTAAGGGCAACATTTTCCAAGTATATTGAGGTTGACAAAAATTACCGGAAGGTAACTAAGTTAACCATTCCAGATGAATTCAGATGGAACAAACTTTGTGAATTACTAGACTGATTAGTAATTCGGATGCAGTAAGAAGATATGCCAGTACATTAGACAACACATTAGCTAGCGTAGTACAGAAAAAGGCCAATTCATCAACTGACTCCTCCAAAGCAGAGCCACCTCTCCACGCATTTGTCCACCTTGCCTATTACTCTATAGAGATTGATTTTATTGTTTAGAATAGTGATAATTATGCACTCTCTGTTGAGACAACGATTTTGTAATGATTTTGTAACTTATTGTATAAATACTTCACATTTTGAAGTATTCCAGGTTTATTATTGAATATAATTTTCTCCAAGTTATTGTAATTTTATGGTTGTTGGATGCATCAATAATACAAGGATTCACGTGGTGTACAAATTGGTGATGTTTTTCTTCTGTTCATGTGTTTACTCACTATTTTCTTTCACTGTCATTTCTTAAAAATCTAAATTACATTACAGAAATCATGACGAATAGGATTTCTTGGAATATGCACCCTATTCTGGCTGTAGGTAATTTATATGTTTTCTGCTGAAGTCAAATTAAGGAATTCTTCATTGCTCCTTAGTTTCTACTGAAACGTTCATTTCTCCTGTTTCATATTCATTTAAAAATTCTAAAAGATCCAACTAGTGCAACCTAGCTTCCCCTATGAAACTCCTTCAAAGTTTGATGCAGATCTAGTTAATTTTTAGACTCCATAGCCCAATGGAATTATAAGATTTAAATCAACCAAAAAATCCAATCAAATCACAAACAAGCAAACAATTTGCAGAGTCATAACTATCCTAAATATTATATAAAACAAAGCTAAAATTTACAGTGAGATCCCTCTCTGAAGCTGGCAGGGCTAGATCCCAGCTTCCAAAGCAGTTTTGATGTTGTCCTCTGTGTTTACTCTCAAAATCTCAAAAATTACAGAACGATAACATAGTGGCGACCATACTGGGGAAAAAATTGAAAATATTGTAATATTCTTCGAATTCATTACTCTGGTTAAGAAAAGTGTATGATAGGAATATTTCGAGAGATTGTTTCCTTTTCATTTTTGTAAATAATAAGTGTGTGTGTGCTTTAGATTTTAATTGTGGCTCCCAAAATAGATTACATTAGATCTCATCTCGATCCCAAACCTACAGCTATTATTGATGATCTTGAAAAATTGTTTAGAAGAAAAAGTATAGCTGAGAGCCAAGGAAGTAGCAGTCCTCCCCCTAGGGAAGATTCTCTTCCAAAGGATTTTATTACTTTACAAGATATTGAATTTTGTTTTCCTTTTGAACATATTTTGTTTAGAACTAAGTAAGCCAACTGGGTAGACCAAATTGTGGTAGATCAGTCTACCTTACGATGTCATTGTATTGAAGTACAATCTGCCCAACTTGATCTTGACCTTCAAATACTTCAAGATTTTGATAAATTCCAAGGTTTAGTTTTAGGCCTCAACCTTTCTGTCCATGAGGCATACATCCAACAATATGTTGAACTCTCTGCCTTAACTTCTTTTGTTGTTTCATCTACTTCATCACAATCTGTTCATCCAAGATCATCCAGTCCCACTCCTCCTTTAGTTTCTGCTACCACCCCTGTAATTTCTCATCAAGCAACTCAAGCTCCATCTTCTCCCCAATATTCAACTATAATCCAATCTACATCTTCACCACAACCTCAAACTTCATTTCAAACTCCACCTCTAATTCAACCTCCACCTTTCATCCAACAACCACCTTTAATCAATCCACATATTGTCCATCCTCATATAACCATAATGGAAACCACATATGCTCCACTTGTTCTTCAAGGTCCTTTGGAAAACATGCCACAGGACTATCAAACTAGGATTCCCTAGTTTGATGGAACTAGACCTATTACTTCTCAACAACATGTAGATAGGATGAATGATAGTTTTGATCTTTAGGAAGTAGATGAAGAAAATGTTAAAATGAGGTTGTTTTCTCAAAGTCTTACTAGAGAAGTTAGGAAATTGTTTAAAGCCTTGCCAGTTTCTAGCATTAATGATCTCCCTGCATTTCATCAGTCATTCCTTGATAGATGGGAAGTGAAAAATAACCCTCTTCATATTCTACCATAATATGAAAGTATTACTAGGGCACCTAGGGAAAGTGTCCAGGATTATTGCACTAGATTCAATAGTGTTTACAATGCAATTCCTGCAAACATCAAACCACCACAAGGTTTAGCCTTAATAAAATTCCCTAATGGATTTGAGGCAAACATGTATTTTTAACTAAGAGAGAGAAACTATGCAACATTAGAAGAAATGCAAAGAGATGCAATGAGTGTAGAAGCCAATTTGTTTGCAAAAAGAGCTAGGATAAGAAATGAAAGGAGAGTGACCATGAAAGAAGAACCTTCAACATCTTTTGTTGATTCCAAAATATATTATTTAGTCAGAATAGTAGAGAGAATGATGGAAAGGGTTAATCTAACAAATAGATCTTCTCAAGAGAAAACCAACATGGCCCTCAAAACCGTAATCAAAATCTCAGGAGAAGTCCACCGCAAATCAAACATAGGGAACAAAGGGGACCAGACCCACAAATTATACCTCATTTTCAAGAGAATTATGTTGATGTCGAAGGGGAAATTGTAGAAGAGGTAGAAGATAACCAAAAAAAATTTAATGGATATTAATGATGATGAAACAATTTTTCTTACTCAAGAAGAACAAGATCTTTTTCAGCTTTCTCATACTAAGCTTGATTATGAGGAATGTGATTATTATAAACAAGGATTTGAGAATGCTATTATGGAATTCCATAGACAATATAACCTTAGGAGTAAGAAAACTTCAGACACCCCCAACAAAAAGAATTATGATATTCCTGTTAGAAAAACCTCTGATACTGTTGTTAAGAAAATCACGGACAGTCCTGCCAAGAAAACTGCTGAAAATTCAAGAAAAAGGATAGTAGAAACTCCTGCCAAATAGATAGTTGATAGTGCTTCTAAAACTACTCAAACTAATATCCCAACCACCGGTCAGCAAAAATAACCTATATCAAAATAATTTGCTGACAAATATGATTTCCTAAACATGAGTAAGGTTCAAACATCCTTCAATATTGAGAATGAGTTGGCAAAACTCAAAATTTTCGTTCCTCTAATAGATTTTATGAATAAAATGTGTACAAATCTCAAGACATGAAAACTCTAAATATAGGGGAAAACATAGATACTATCAATTTGAATGATGACCAACTTGAACTCTTATACGGACCAAAATTTGATGGCAAACCTCATGAAGGAGGTGTTCCTCCCTTCTATGTTAGCCTAAATTTTCATGGTAAGATTCTCCATAATGCCATGTTAGATTCAGGTGCTTCGCATAATTTAATGCCTAAAGTTGTTACAGAGAAAATAGGACTTGATATTACCAGACCATATAATAATTTATATTCTTTTGGTTCCAACAAAGTAAGATGCCTAGGTCTTATCAAAGATCTGTGTGTTACTTTAGCTCAAATCCCAGCCAAAAGTTTGGTAATGGATATAGTGGTTGCAGATATAGCCCCTAAGTATGGCATGTTGTTGTCATGCTCATGGGGAGAAAAGTTACAAGGGACCCTACAAATGGATATGAATTTTTATACCATACCAGTGTTTGGTCAGTAAAGAAGATTATATAGGGAAACCTTGATGAAATTCGTGGTGAGTAGTGAGGATAAACCACACAAATATCCTCTTTATTTTGTCCATTCATATTTATATTCTTTCATTCTTTATGATGATGGAGATATTAACACTCAGGTTACCAATGCAGAAAATGATATTTGTGAAATAGATGAAAACCAGACACAAACAGTGGAACAAAACACTCAGCTTGAACCTCTATGGAACATGGACTTTGATGGATCTTGTAGCAAAGAGGGTTCTGGAGCAGGATTGTGGGTTTAAAACACAGGAAATAATCATGTTGAAGGACATTCATACAAGCTTAATTTTCAATGCACTAATAATATAGCTGAGTATGAAGCACTTATACTAGGATTATAGTTATTGAAAAAATTGGGTGCTAAAATAATTTCCATTCATGGGGATTCTGATATAATCACAAAAAAAATTAAAGGAGAATACTCTGCAAAACACCCTAGATTAAGAGCATACAGAAATGTTGTGTTGGATTTTCTAGAGAGTTTTGTGGAATATAACCTTTCTGCAATTCTTAGAAATCAAAATATCCTTGCAAATAGTCTGGATTTTTCAGCTAGCACCTGTAAAATGCCTCATCCCAATCGAAAATATACAGTGGAAGTGAAACATCAACCAACTGTACCAGACAATGTGAGGTATTGGCAAGTGTTTGGCAAAAAAAAAAAAAAAATTGAAAACTTTCTACAATCTTAGGATGAGTTTGAAGAAGATAGTATAGATATAGAGTGTGATTTAGAATATAAAATAGTTGTACATTTAGATTCAGGAAAACAATTAGACAACACATATGTAAATACACATTTAGAGAAAACTGTAAATAAAGTAGAATTGCTTGAAATAGATCAAGAGAAAGAAGAATTTGAAATACTTCAGTTAAAGGATAATGTTTTACCGGAGGTTTGGTTCCACCAGAAGAATTATTTGATTTCAATGATGTAGCTAAGAAACCTAATATTGAAACCATAGGGGCAGAGGTAGAAGAATGCAACATAGGTAGTGAAAAAGACCCAAAAATGATAAAACTGTCCGAGTCATTACCACCTGCTAAAAAGAAAAAATACATTTCTTTGTTCAAAAACTTCACTAATGTCTTTTCCTGGAGCTATGAAGACCTCAAAGCTTATGATACTAGTATTATACAACATAAAATTCCAATTAAAGAGGATTAGAAACCATTTAAGCAAAAAATTCAAAGAATAAATCCAGTACTAATGCCTTTAATTGAGAAATAAATCAAGAAGATGTATGATGCTAAAATCATAGTTCCTCTTAGGTACTCTAAATGGGTTTCCAATATAGTACCAACAAGGAAGAAAACAGGAGAAATCAGATTATGCATAGATTTTAGAAATCTTAATAAAGTCTCACTAAAAGACAACTACCCTTTGCTAGAGATGGATCACATTTTACAAAAGGTAGTTGGATCTAGTAGGATTTCTTTGTTAGATGGTTTCTCAGGCTACAACCAAGTTTTGGTTCACCCTGATTATCATGATAAAACAACTTTTACTACTCCATGGGGTACCTTCATGTATGTGAAGATGCCCTTTGGGTTAATGAATGCTGGAGCCACATTTCAAAGGGAAATTGATATTTCTTTTGCTAATGAAATTGTTATCTATCTAGATGACATCACTGTTTATTGCAAAACTGATGAAGAAAATTTGTTACATCTGAGAAGAGTTGAGAGATGTAGGAGGTTGGGAATTTCACTAAAACCTAATAAAATGATTTTTTTCCTTGAAGAAGGAAAGCTTCTTGGTCATATAATTTCTAAAGAAGTTATTAGTATTAATCCCAGTAGAATTGAAGCTATCTTGAAAATCGGTCATCCAAGAAACATTAAAGAACTTCAATCATTTACTGGCAAGATAAATTTCCTAAGAAGATTCATTCCCAACCTTGCAGAACTTCTCAGAAACATAACAAATATGTTGAAAAGAGATTTAGAAATAAGATGGAACATTGAAGCTAGGCAATCATTTGATCAAGTAAAACAAGCATTGACAAAAACACCCGTCCTGATTAGTCTAGATTTAACGAAATATTTTACAATATTTTCATTTGCATTTGAACACACTGTTGCAGTTGTTCTTTTACAGAAAAACAACGGGGGATATGAACATCCCATTGCATTCTTTAGTAAGGCTTTAAGGGATGTTGCATTGAAATATAACATAATGGAAAAGAAAACCTTTGCCCTAATAAAAGCAATCAAATATTTCAGAGTATATATTGTCCATTCTCACACAATTGCTTATGTACCAAATTCTATGGTTAAGGATATTTTAACTCAAAATGGACCAGATGGTAAAAGAGGTAAATGAATTGCCATAATTCTTGAATATGACATAGAAATCAAACCCACCAAGCTTATCAAAGGGCAAGGAATAGCCAAATTGATGGCCAAGTCTAATTTTCATGCATTGGATATCAACTTTGTAGCTGCATTAGATGATCAAGAGGAGTAGGCGACTCCACAAATTGATGATGCTTTTATGACCTCACCCTGGTATGCAGACCTCATTTTTGTTTTATTCAATTTAAATGCTCCTCCTGGTTTAACTAAGACAAAGGCTAGATTTCTAGAGTTAAAAGAAATGGAATTTTTCATCATAGATAATGTTTTATGTTGGAAAGATGTTGGTGGTATTTTACTAAAATGTCTGTTGAAGAATGATGCAGAAAGAACCATGCAGGAATTTCATGACGGTGACTGCAATGAACATTTGTACTGGAAAACCACTGGTAACAAGATCCTTAGAGCAGGTTTTTACTAGCCTACCCTTTTCCCTGATGTCCACAAGAAAGTAACCTCTTGCCAAAAATGCCAAATATTTGAGGGAAAAAGAAAACTATTTCCTCTGCCTTTAAAACACATATATGTTGAAAGTCCTTTCCAATAATCAAGTGATTTTCTAGCATGTTCGACTTCAACACATCTATTCACATGTTGGAATTTGTACTTTGATTGGGTGGTGTTGGAGCGCAAGACCCTGGGATTCGATCACAAAAGTCCATGTTGCAAAGAGTGATGAGTCATTCATGATTATATACATGATCCTTTAGACGGATGGCTATGCCCATGCCGTGGATCTATTTCATATGATCCCTTCATTCAGATGGTTGCGTCCATGTCGAGGATCCATTCACATGATCATCTTCTTGATGGATAGCTAGGCCTATGCCATGGATTCATGTATTTTCATCAGATATTTCAGTTATGTATATGTATCTATGCATGATTTGCAGGTCTCCCGACAACAACGTCTGGTTCCTGGCACGTACTTGTAAAGAATTTCACCCCTCACTCATGTTCAGACTTCATACTTTAGGGGGCATCTGTTACACAAAAAATTTTCACTGTCCTTGTACTCCCCGTTCCTTGATCCTGGAGGACCCATACAATGACCCTTATGTACTTTCCAAGCATGGAATACATACCCCTGAACCACATTTTGTCTACCAAATCATCTCCCTTTACAACTTTTCTGAAAGTTCCTTGTAAAAACATGGTTTTCAAGGTCGACGCTCTCACTCAGTGTCTGACCCGCGTCGATAGTGAAATTTACACTGAGCCTCACGCCGTTCGGCGCTATGTGTTAATGTCATACCTGCGTATATCCTATTTTGGAAAGTGTTTTAAACAGAAAGGAATCTTCTGCGACTAGAAGCTTCGTGAGGTGGCGAGCTGGAAGTTTTTTTTGAGGATATGGTCGAGGAATTCCCCTTTAGACTTCTTGTTGCCATAAAATAGGAACTACTTCAAAGGATAAGCTCTTTTCCCATATTTTGGGGGCCCATAACCTCCTCCTCCATTATTATATAAGGAGACCTCCTTCATCTCTACAACCTTAGTTAATTAGCAATCATAGAGAAGAGAAGCAATTATAGCTTCGGGAGAATAGTGCAGAGTGTGATTGTTTTTGTGTGATTGGGAACATAGTGAGATCTTGGACCTTTGTGTGTGAGGGTGTTGCAATCATGCTTGGATACGAACCTACCGAAGGAGAGCGTCAACATCAAGGGTTGTTTGTAAACTCCCCTTGTCTTTATCATAATAAAATGCATCTGATGTTTATCTTCCACTCTTGTTTACATTTATAATGAGATTTCTAACATTCCTTGATCAGTTATATAGGTTGTAATTGTTTTATGTTTGTCGTGGTTTTACGCTTATCGTGGTGTCTTGACTGTCTGTACAGGTAATCGAATGTTGGTAGTAGCGTGTATCAAGCTTGAGAAGAGCGATGGATCAATAAGCTTCGATGGAAGACGACAACATAGCATCAGGACAAGGTAGGTCATCTTCATTGCTCTGAATTTCATTTACAATCTAGGAAGGTAGATGTTAGTATGTTCCCGTAGTTGCTAGACCCACCCTAGGGCTAGAGGGATCGCCTCTGTCCGCATAGGGGATTTACCTGGACAACAACTTGTGAACGGAAGAATGTTGAAGCATTAATTCTCATAGCAATAGAGGTTTTTCTTAGATGAAATCATTGTAAATATCATTATCTTTACTATTTTGATCGGGTAACATATTGACAGAAGTTGAAGCCTGCAGAGAAGGCCATAAGCTTTTGATTGATATGCTACCATAATTACTACAACAACAAAAATAAATCAGGTGCAGACATTTCTGAAATAGAAAATTCAAGGCTACTGATCAAAGGTGCTTGGCACCTCACATGTAGAGTGCCATCCCCAGATGGAGCCACTGTTAGGGTCCTATACTTTATAGGATCTCAAGGTGATTAAGTATTTTATTTCAAATATTTGATATTGTAAATAAACTTTTCAATCTGCAAATGATTTCCAAAAGAAAACATATAAAAGAAAATGAAAAGAGGGTATTTTAAAAAATGAATAAAGAGAAAAAATAAAGAAAGAAAGAAAAACATTGAAAAAGAATAAAAAGGAGATTATAACCCCACAAAAGAAAATAATACTGTTGAAGTGCTGTAAATTTAAATGCCACTACTGATATATAGTTTGTTTCTGTCAAATAAAGTAAGATTGTGTACAACTTGTTTAAAATTCCACAATTACTAGTTATTTGTTTAATCATACAACTTAATAATGGTTAAACAAGTTTAAATTTATGTTAATTAGACTAGAGAATAAAGATTTTCCAAACAATTTAATCTTGTCAAATCAATAGTTAGGTAGAAAATGACATTGGTTCAATTGTTTAAACTGAATCATTAGGATAAATAAGGGATAAGATTGAATATATTTTAGTTTTCATAAAAAGAAAATGTGGGTTTTCTAGTCTAAATGCACCCCTTGAGAATAAATAAAAAAATGTTAGCTTAGAAAAAGAATTAGAGTTAAAAAGGGTAAGTAGAAATAGTTTTGTTTAAAAAAATATCCATATTTACACTTATCCTAAGTTTCAAGAACATCATGAGAAGCATAAGGGATAATGTACGTTTTATATATATTTTATTCAAAGTTTTCAATCAATGTCAAATGTTATTACACGACAATTTTTTTTGTTGTGTGGTGGTTAAAAAGTGCACATTTCTCAACCGCAAGATTATCCGGCTCACTAGATTGACGACGCATGATGAGTTTCGGCCCCCCTCTCTATTGTATCTTTACCACCCCGGGGGGTGTCCAAAAATGTGGTATTCCTCCATGGGTTCCCATGCTACATGGCCTCCTCTCTGCATTTCACACCCCCTGCCTAAAACCACTAATTTCTCCCGACCCCCTCCGAAAACCATTCACCCCTCACCTCTTTCTCATTGTTCCTACCTCGCTCCTTCTACCACGTCTCCTAACTGTTTCCCAATCAAGTATTTCCCCGGGAATTACCATTTTAACATTTAATTCTTCCCGGGTAATCATTTGAATCTAACGGACCTGCGCCTCTTTTTCACCTTTCTATTGCAAATTCTCTGCGAATTTATTTTAGTTTACATGGTTTCCAGTGCGTAACCAAGCTTCACCAGCTAATCAACTTGTGATTGAGCCACATCATTCCTTTTTCTTCTTCTAATAAGCTACAAACCTGCAATACAGTCCCAATAAAGCATTCTTCCCCATTTTGTTAAACTATTCATTGATAAACATGCCTCCAAAGAAGAAGAACCAGGAGGACCATGTAAATCCTTTGGTTCACCCCCCAATTGATTTAGACCATATCCCATTAGCTGAAAGGGACTACAAAATCTTCGAGACAAAGTGCGCGTTCAAACTCTATTTTTGGCTCGAAGACAAATATGTAGATAAAACTGATGAAATTGAACTCTGGGAGTCCTATCTCCCGCACTACATTTTCCCTCAGACATTCCATGCTCCAAAATTCACTAGAAGATGTCAAGATTGTTATGTCCCCAATCAATGAGAAATTATAGCCCCTACTCATGAAATCCTCTTCACCATTACTACCCAATCCATAGACCAGATGATGCAGGCCCCATTTGTGGAAAATAGTACACCATTTTCATTAGAATCCCTGAAATAAATCTACCAAAAGCTTGAATTTTCCAAGAGAGACATGATTTTTGACCTTTTCCTACCAAAAAATACCCAAATACCAAGAAAAAATCCACCATACCCTTCCTCAATCTTCCCTGATCAAGAAAAAAAAAAAAATTATAACTGTAATTTCATATATTTTGGGTTATTATTCTAATTAGTGGGTAGATGAACCCATTTTAGGTTTTCTTTCCATATTTTCCACAGATGACAAACCTTCTATTATCTTTAATTTTAGTCAATTTTTTGTTTATAACATCCATAAACAATTTCTAATGTTTCAAACTAAGGAAGTGTTCAAATACACTTCAATTTTGGTCTATAAGTTTTAATATTACCAAGCAGACATGTTTAGGTTTTCCATGCAGAAGTTAGATTAAGAGGGAAACAAACAGTCAGTTATATTTTGGACTTCTTTAGTGATGAAGGATCAATAATAGTTTAAATATAAGAAGTAGATTAAACAATTTGTTCACCCATCCATGAGTGTATTAAATAGTTCAGCAGAGCCTAGAATCAGTGAGGTCATTAAAATAATTTTGCATTTAACATATCAGGCTTAGACTAGAGAATGGTACTTGTACCATAACTACACAGAGATCAGAGTGTGTGGATGGATTTGGCACCATAAAAGCTCCCAAAATACCTCCCTATGAGGATTTTTGTGCTTGAATACATCAGAAAAATGCTAAATTCCGATGAGATACATTTTTTGTCAACCAAAAAGAAATCACAGTTCATGATCAAGACACAAATTGGATCCTTCATATGTAACAACGGGTTAGCAGGAGAAGAGCCAGATAAGCTTCTCAAGGAGATGAAATTCAGCCTAAGTTTTACATGGTCTTATGACCCTCTGGGTATTATTTCAAGATTGAGAGTAGAAAATAAAACTACTCCATACAATCATACCCAGAGGCCTGAAATTGAGAGGTAAGTGAACTAGCAAGGTTGGGAAGAGGATACCTTACAGGAAGCTAAGGAGAAACTTGTTTCTACATCCACTTCATAGACTCTTGTTCCACAAGAGAGAACAAAAAATATAGAGGGAAGAGGAGTCACCTTCAGTGACTGACAGTGCAGGGAAGGAATTCAAAATCATGTACAGGAATAGGACAAAGCCGAATCCAAAATTAGATACAGAGAAAATTTTAGAACAAGAAGTGACCATGGTAATAAAGGAAACACCATCTTCCTTTTCCGTAGGTGGCAAGTTTGTTGCATCTCCCACAGTGTCTTCAGTATCTCGGGAGCATCAAGATACTGTCCAGACTACCAAAGTTGTTCAAGGAGAAAAAGAGAAGAGTGTTTTATGTGGATTAAAAGAAGTAAAGCTTAGGAATGAGATTCTTAAGAATAACACATATGCTCAGTTTTGGAAGCAGAATTCTAGCTCCAAAAGCAAGCTATTGTCATTTTTTTACTCATAGAAGGGAAATATGTAGATGGCCTTCCTTGAGGCACAAATTCCACAACTTAAATCAACATGAGATTACAAGAAGAAAATTTTTGAGTTTGATACAAAAGATATTCATCCCATTGACCAAATGGAGATGCATAAACAAACAAGTGAAATGATTTGCGCCACTCTAACCAACACTACTATAATTATTTCCAAATTGCAGGTTTCACTTTCTAATACTGAGTCACAATTGAAGATGGAGAATATTTCATCTCTTGCTAAGGACACCAGGATTAAATCCTTAGAGGATTTAGTAGTAAAAGTGGGTTATGATCATGCAAACATGAAAGTTGCAAAGGAGTTGATCAAGAAAAATAATGCTGACATAACAAAATTGAGGAATCAATTGAAGTTATCAGCCATTGAAGATCCTCTCAAAAAGGATATTGAAGAAACAAAAACTTAGAAAAGTGGTATGATGAAGCAGATCATGGAACAAAACGCTCAAATAAGACAGATGGAAAATGAGCTGGAGAAAATGATAGAGGAAAAGGAGTAGAATGCCAAAATATCCATGATTCCCCTAGATGTTGTACGTCTTACAACAATTCCCACCACAGCAGCTGCAACCTCCACTGCACCTACTACACAGTCTACTGAGGGTGCTGAAAAACTGACAACAACTGTGGAGAATTTGTCAATTCAGATAGAAGAAATTAAAAATTTGTAGGATCAAGTCAAGGCACTACAGGGCCAGAATACGAGGAGTAAAGCTTCACACTTTGTTGAAGCTCAAAGGGCTTAGAAGCTGATTGAGAGGCTACATAAATCTGAAAGGGAATAAGCTATTGGAGAGAACTTGGCCCAAGCCAAGAAAATTATTTGGACTGATATTATGAATTCTATGGTTGAAATTTGGCCATGTATTCAGATTATCTTTGAGCAAAAAGATTTAATTAAGAAAGAAATTGAGACCATTACAAAGAATAAAAAATTGTTGGGAGACATGCATGCCACAGCTACAAACATCATTAAGTTCCTAATTCTAAGAAAATTTATGAATTAGATGATTTAGGAATTGATGATAGAACAAAAACAATTTTGGAGGTAAAGAAGATTCTGAACAAAAATAATCTTGTTGCTCAGTTGGAGGAGAAATGTCAAAGTTTGGAGATAGCAGTAAATAGATTTTTCACCAGGATAGAAGCTCTAAATCAGAAAGGGCTACCCAATTTATTTTAATTAATGACAAATTGATTACTCATGAAGATTATATTATAAAACTGAAGGAGGTAGTGCGTGACAGTTCAAAGTTTGCAAACATCAAAGGCAACATGACATACATAGCTTTCTTAGAAGGCATGGGTAATGATTTTTTCATCCAGCATGAAGTAAATCATATTTTTGTGGTAAGGCCAAAATTTTCCAAGTATACTGAGGTTGATGAAATTTTCCCCAAGGTAACTAAGTTAACCATTCCATATGAAGATAGATGGGACAAACTTTGTGAATTACTAGACTGATTAGTAATTCAGATGCAGTAAGAAGATATGCCAACACATTAGACATCGCAACACAGAAAAAGGCCAATTCAGCAATTGACTCCTCCAAAGCAGAGTCACCTCTCCACGCACTTTTCCACCTTGCTTATTACTCTGCAGAGATCGATTTTATTGTTTAGAATAGTGTTAATTATACATTGTTGGTTGAGACAACGATTTTATAATGATTTTGTAACTTCTTGTATAAATACTTCACATTTCGAAGTATTCCAGGTTTATTGTTGAATATAATTTTCTCCAAGTTATTGTAATTTTATGGCTGTTGAATGCATCAATAATACAAGGACATTCTTCACAAGATTCATGTGGTGTACGAATTGGTGTTGTTTTTCTTTTGTTGATGTGTTTAATCATTGTTTTCTTTCACCGTCATTTATTAAAAATCTAAATTACATTACAGAAACAGTGACGAATAGGATTTGTTGGAATATTCACCCTATTCTGGCCGTAGGTAATTTCTATGTTTTCCGCTGAAGTCAAATTAAGGAATTCTTCATTACTCCTTAGTTTCTACTGAACCTTTCATTTCTTCTGTTTCATACTCATTTAAAATTTTTGAAATATACAACTAGTGCAACCTAGCTTGCCCTGTGAAACTCCTTCAAAGTTTGATGCAAATCCAGTTAATTTTTAGACTCCATAACCCAATGGAATTATAAGATTTCAATCAATCAAACAATCCAATCAAATCACATTGCACAATCATAACTTACCTATAACTTATATAAAACAAAGCTAAAATTTACAGAGAGATCACTCTCTGAAGTTGGTGGGGCTAGATGCTAGCTTCCAAAGCAGTTTTGATGTTGTCCTCTGTGTTTACTCTCACAATATCATAAATTATAGAATGATAACACCTAGTATGGAAGAGATGTTGTGATGTCATGTTATATTATGTTATCTAAACATTTTGACCCAATCAAATTACATAAAAATAAAAAAATCAAATTACTGAAGAAAAATGTTAGATCACCTCTGTAATAGCGGGAGCTACACGAAACTTTATAAGAATCCCTTAAATAAGATTTCTAAAAAAGTTCCTTTAGTCATAAAATCTAGTAGCAGCTTATTTGGTTGAAATCTGTCTTACCTCTACTTTACTCGTTTTTAAAGGGTAATTTTATGAACAAACCTGTGGCATGCCCATGGGTTACCGCCTTTTCCCTGTATTGGCTAATCTGTTCATGGAGGAATTTGAATCCAAAGCCTTGTCCTCATCTCTATTCCAACCTAAGCTTTGAAAAATATTTGTGGATGAAACTTGTGTCATCTGGTCTCATCGTCAGGAAAAGTTGGAGCTCTTTTTTCCAGAATCATAATAATCAATCTAGTTCCATAAAGTTTACGATGTAATGTGAAATTGATGGTACCTTGCCTTTCCATTACGTTCTTAATTCAAAAAGAGATGATGGTTCTTTCTCCCACCAGGTTTCTTGGAAGAAAAATCACACTGAGCAATATCTTCATGCTAATTCACATCATTTCCCTACTCAAAAGCTAGGTTTTCTCAACACCTTAGACACTCATTTGTTACGTGTTTCTGATGAAAAACACCTCAATGAGGAAAAAACCCATCTCCTTAATATTTTTAATAAGAATGGTGTAAAAAACCTCTCCCATCACATCCACCCACTTTCATCGGCTTACCCGGGGTAAGCATGAGATGAAGAGCTGATATGAAAAGACTCAAACTCCTAGGTAACCTTAAGGAAATGGAGTCGACAAAACAAAACCTTACAGACCTCCCTCAGGTTCTTCAGGACCCCCAAGAGCTAATCCACCACTCCAGGTGCCTAACCCCTGAGTTAACCTAGCATTTAAATGAATTAAACCCCTAGTCGCTCCCATTACATGGGCAAGCATGCGACTGGGAACCTCTAGTCACTACCAAAATTCCTGCAAGGGAGAGACTGCGGTCTTTTTCAGCCATTTTTGTGCCAAAGATTGCAAGATTTAAGCCATTTTTTCAGGGCTAGTCTCAAAACCAATGCTCAGAATTTGATGAGACTTTCCAATACAATAAATGACACCAAGGAAAAGCGTCTAACACAAAACTTGATCAAGGTTTTAACCTAACCAAGCCTAACAATGACAGACATTCAATCAAACACTTAGTAATTATGAAACCTACAGGTCATGAATGCAAGTCTAAACATAAGGGACTGAAAAAACATATGAGGTTTAACATGAAGGATCAATACCCTCTCCCATTAGCTGTCTTAACATCAATTAGGTCTTGCATCCATTATCCTTTTAGTTACAAGTAAAAATATGAAAAGAGCCATGACTAAAACCAGTCATATACCCATGCATATAACCATCATATAAACATACAAATAACCATAAGATAACAACCATTAAAGCCACATAATAACAAGTACATATACCAATCAAAAGCAAGAGAAATTAGCTTTCATTAAACATAGGCAAGAGCCAACCAATTTCGAGACTTCCACATACCACCCGACCATAGACATGGCTAAACCAAATATTTCTTTCAGCCCATCACCCATGTGCCATATTCCAAGCATGAATGTGGGATCTCATGGGATAAACCAATCCAAAAAAACCAAGGGAATACAAAGGTTAAATCACCTCCACCCTCACCATACCGTTATTTCACTTCAACCAGCTCCGAGATCACAAAACCAAACCGAGCTTGGAATGCTTCTACATTCCTTCACCATCCTTGAGGAATTTTCCATCTCTAACTCTCTAGGCTTTATTGAAATCCACACCGGATCACTGAGCCATAAATGAGACTCCACCCTCAGGATTTACCATATATCCTGCCATTACCGGTCAAGTGGACAGTAGAAGCAAAGCATTCATTTGAGGAGATCAAGAAGGCACTTACTCAAGCACCATTGTTGATCAGCCCGGATTTTACAAAATAATTTCTAGTTTTTACATTTGCATCAGAAAATAAATTGCTGGAGTTTTGTTGGAGAAAGGACTGCAAGGTACTGAGCAGCCCATTTCATTTTTAGTAGGACATTAGCTAATTCAGAGATGAAGTACAACATCTTAGAAAAGAAATCCTATGCCTTGGTTAAAGCCATCAAAGATTTCAGAATTTATATTCTGCATTCTCATGTCATAGCTTTTGTTCCTAATGGTGTTGTGAAGGACATCTTAACTCAGGTTGATCCTGATGGTAAGAGAGGGAAGTGGATAGCTAACTTGCTGGAATATGATATAAAGATCAGACCCACAAAATTGGTCAAAGGTCAGGGACTAGAAAAGCTGGTGGCACAGTCAAATTTTGACTGTCTTGATATGAATTTAATTACAAAATTTTTAGAATTATCAGATGAAGATGAAGAATTGATTCCCACTGAAGATAAGTACATCCTTTCAAACTGGTACAAAGACATTGTTTTTGTCTTACATCATCATAAAGCGCCTACTGAATTGACAAAATCTAAGGCAAGGTTTGTGAAACTAAAGTCTTTGAGGTACTGCATCATTGATAATAATCTGTATTGGAAAGATACCAATGGTATTCTTTTGAATTGTTTGCTGGAAGAGGATGCTGAAAAAGTGATTGAGGATTTTCATAAAGGATATTGTGGAGGTCATCATTTTTGGAAGGCCACATCAAATAAGATTCTCAAAGTATGGTATTATTGGCCTACTATGTTCAAAGATGTCTACAAAAAGATCGCTTCCTTCCATGAATGCCAGATTTTTTATGGTAAGAAGAAGATTATTCCTTTACCCTTGATGCCTATCTATGTTGAGGCACCATTTCAGTAGTGGGGGCTAGATTTTATTCGTGAGATTCATCCATCATCTTCAGGTCAGCATCGTTGGATTCTGATAGCAACTGATTATTTCACGAAGTGGATTGAAGCAATCCCAACTAGGCAAGCAAATGATTCAGTTATCATTTAATTTTTGGAAAATAATATATTTTCTAGGGTTGGATTCCCTATGAAGATCATCACTGACAATGCACAGGCATTAAAATCCAAGAAACTAATCAGTTTTTGTCATCAATATCACATCATTTGGGCATTCTACTGCATATTATCCACAAAGTAATGATCTTGTTGAATCTTCTAACAAGAGCATTGTGAGGATTATTAAGAAGGTGTTGCAGGAAAATAAGAAGTCATGGAATTTGAAGCTGAAGTATGCTCTATGGGCTAATAGAGTGTGCATAAAGAGATCAATTGGAAATTCACCTTATGAGTTTGTATATGGAGCTGAAGCCATATTTCCTACATCCTTGGGAGTTCCTGTCATGAAGCTGCTGCAAGGATTGGAGGAGGAGCCAAATTCAATACAGAGGAGAATAAATCAGTTGATAGCCTTGCAGGAGAAAAGGGAAGAAGTCTATAACAGTAATAAGCAATCTCAAAATAGAATCAAGAAGACATTTGACAAGAAGGTCAAGGAGGAAAACTTTCAAATCCAAGATGTGGTTTTAAAATGGGAGGCCAGGATTGAAGAAAGGGGGGAAAATGGTAAGATTGAGAATATTTGGAAAGGTCAATTTATAGTAGCTACATTCCATGGAAGCAACACTTACATTCTGCAACAGATGGATGGACAACCTTGTGCTGGAGGGCCTACCAATGGCAGGTTTTTGAAGCACTATTCCTCTTAAGTTCTGTTGACCTTTCATTCCATTGTATATATTCCATTTTTATATATTTTTCTGCTAATAAAGACAATTTGATCATCACGCTTGAGCCCGAGGTGAAGCCATTAGAGTTTGAAGGAAATCTTGGAAAATTTCAGAGTTTTTGTTTTCAAGAAGATGGATAGCACTGGAACTACAGGTTCTTTGGTATACCACAGGGGCACACCATCCCCAGTGGAGCCACTGTTATCACTCAGAAAAAAATGAAACATCATTTGAAATTGTCTTAGATGTTCATGTGTCAAAGGTATGGTCATAGAATTCATTTTTCATTACTTGGTAAAGGAAAATTTTAAATTTTTCTTATTAGCCTATCCTAAGGTCCAAACCCACCCTCATTCAAGTCTTTTCATGTCACATCAGTCATTATTTCCTTAAATATTTCATTTCCCAAGCTTACAACTCCGAAAAGGTAATTTTAGCCAAGAATTCTTACTTTCGTAGTGAATTACACAGAAAAAATGCACTTTTTTCTATGAAACTGCAAATACTTTCGTAGCGAAACTACCCAGAAATACACTAAGTATGCTACGAAAGGAGGTATTCCTGTCTGTATTTTCAAAATAGGTGCTAGGTGTCAGTCAATGGTTGAAAGGGTTAGGGTAGATGCCATTCGAGTCAGTTAGGGTTAAATCAAGGTACAATGGTCATGGCTGAAGTCCTTATTATCATTTCAAAAATTGCAGTTTGAGAAAATGAAAGAGAATTTGGAAGAGCAAGTTGATAATGTGTCGAAGACCTTAGATGACACACAACAATTAATCAAATGGAATCAGCCACTGAGAGGAGAGGTGAAGCATGTTATAAGAATGAAATTGCACTTGAAATCTAGCAACAGAAAAATGAAGGACCAAGTCAAAGACCTCCAAGAGCAGTTAGAATTGATCCATGAGGAATTGGAGAAGAAGGGCTTAAAGATGACTGTATTTGAGGAACCCATAGCTCAACTCATCATTAATGAAGAGGAAACACCTCAAGGCTCTTAAGTTGAGTTTTATTATGTTTTAAGAGGTTAATGGCATGTTGAAAAACAAGTTTCTACAGTTGGAGGTTACCTTTTTGAGAAAGGGTCAAAATCTGGAAATTTCACAGTTTTCCACAGTTTCGTAGCGTTTCCTAGGCTTGAAGCCAGGAAAACACTACGAAAATTTTTGTAGCTTTCTTTTTGCTTCTAAAACCACTTTTTGCAGGTTTAAAGGAGGGGAAATGGTAGTGATGATGTGTCAGGTCACGACTGACACTATGGAATAGCAAAGAAGCATAAATTTTGAGTGAAAAATCCATTTTTTGTACGCTACGAAACTGCTCTATTTTCGTAGCGAGATGTTTTTAAAGGTTTCTGAGCTGTTTAAAAGCAGTTTTGGACAGGTGGACACATCCAACAGATCAAAGGACCTTTCCACCAAACATTTATGACTTGAATACCATGAAATGGAGATAGCTCATGAGCTGAAGCCTTCGTTGAAGATAAGGTCTTGTTTTCTTGAAAAATAAGGCTTGGTTCCATATGTTTAGGAGGATATTTAATATGTCAAGTAGTGATGAGCTACGTCATAGCCTATTTGAACATGTAAGGTTTAGTTGCCACGAATATGTAATTGTTTTAAAGTTAAGGTTGATTGGTGTAATAAATAGGAATTCGAGTCCTATTAGGAAAAGGTCTTCTTTAGAGTTTAGCTTTCATTTTCTCATTAAAAGACATGTTTTTCTGTTTTATGAGGTGTCATAGGAAGATTTCGATGAATCTAGCCAAGATGAATATCATCCCTGTTGTAAAAAAGTCTATTTAAAGCCAAATTACCGAAGTGGTAAAGGGTTGGAGATTTTTTACATCATATGCTACTTTATGTAATTTGACTGATATCAATAATACAGAGGACTTCTTCTTGACAGACCCGAGATTATCATGGATTTTTAATGTCTTTCTGATCTATATATTTATGTGTACTACTTGCAGTAGATTTCATCTTTATTACTCAGAATTCATATGTGTATGCTCTTACTTCCTTTATTGATGAAATGACTATGTTGCCCTATGTTCTATGTGTGATTTTCTTTTATTAAAGACTCTTATCTGCCTAAGCTTCCATGTCAAGAAACCTTGCCATTGAATATTCTGATATGTTGACAACATAAGCCCAATGGTTGCAAGCCTGCATTCTTTTCAACCTTCATACACAAAAATCAAGTTACTTTTCAAATAGAGTTAGCCATCTAATCCTATCATTATCTAATATCATAAACCGCTCTGGGAGAGCCCTCTCAGGCTGAAGAGGCGAAGCTTAAATCAAAAGCTGGTTTTAAACAGTTGCATAGAGTTGTTTGATCAACAACCAATTAAGTGCAATTTTGTGATAAAATTTTGGTGCATCTGCCAGGATCCTGAATATATAATTTTTCTGAAATTTTGAAGTTGAAATTTTGAAGGTAGCAGGAGCTCAAAATCTATTCGAGGCTGCATCTACCTTGGTGACTCCATTCAAAATTCATATGATCAAAGGTGGCTTTGAAAAAAATATACATGAGGAGTAATCCTGACCCAGATCCACCTACAATTGTGGACAATCCAAACATAATCTCCAGAAGCATTCAAGGTATTTCTGCAATATCAGGTACTCCATTACATATAAAATCCTTGTCCTCTGCAATTTTAAGAAGTCCTGAAGATAAAAAGTTTGATGATAAAATTCAGGAAGTCTTGTTTAGGTCTGAAAGTGAAAAATAATTGTCTGAAATTGTCTTAGACCTACATAGAAGAGGTATTGATACCTCAGCCTTAGTGACACAAAAATATGAAGAAGAGTTTTGGGAAGCAGTCACTTCAGAGTTGCTGTTAGAGAGATAACATTTGGATAGGTTGAAGGAAATAGACCCATTTGAAATTTTGTTAAGAAGTAAAACTGGTGTCCCTCTTCCTGATTGGAGTTCAATTGTGTCTGGACAAAAAATACCAATCATCCCTCCTCCTAATAGTTCCTCTTCCTCCACTGTTTTTGTCCCTAAAACTACCATAATCCCAGTCATCATGGTAGGAAATGTTCCACCTCCACCTGCTGTTGCACCTGTTAGGTATGCCCCTCTTGTTCTTCCAGCTGTCCAAAATTCCCTTCCTAGCAAATATTTTGATAGAATCAAAACTTGGGGAAGTGATGAAGAGATTATAGCTTAAGAGCATGTAGACTAGTTTAATGACTTCACAGATAGGGAGGAGGTTGATCATGAGGATGTCAAGATGAGATTGTTTTCTCAGAGCTTTATTGGTGAGGTCAGAAAGTTGTTTAAAGCCTTTGCTGTAGGAAGCCTACATAATTGGAATGAATTTGAAGATAGGTTCTTGAGAAAGTGGAGAAATAGAACCAACCATGTACAAGCCCTCACTGAGTATAATAGTTTGAAAAGAGTTGTTGATGAAATTGTCAAAAATTTATCCAAGAGATTTAACAAAGTTTATGACTCTATCCCTGCCCATATAAAGCCTCCTCCAGGAGCAGCTCAACTGAGATATGTTGAGGCATTTGATTATAAATTTTCTATCCCGCTAAGAGAAGGAGAATCCCCTTCATTATTTGAAATGCACAATGATGTAGTGAAGGTGGAAGTCATTATGATAGCAGCAAAAAATGTCCAAGATGGGAAAGACTAAATTGAAAGAAGAAGATAAGCCTTTCACCTCAGAGGATAAATTTGACTCCAAGATGAAGATAATGGAAAAACTGATGGATAGGCTTGCCCTTGGGAATGCCTCTTCTCCTCTTGCATAACATGAACCTCAGTTTAGAAATCCTCAGTTCACAAGACCTCAAAACCAGTAGAGACCAAGGGAAAAAATAAATCAACCCGATCCTCAAGTAAGGCCTCCTTTTCAGAAAAAATTAGTTGATGAAGAAGATCAACCTGAAATACAAGAAGACTCATTTCATTGCTTAGATGAAAACATGTTAGGAATGTCTTTGACTAAGGAGGAACATGATGAGTCAGATCATGAAGTAAACAAGGGTGAGGAACCATCTGATTATATTAAAGGATATCAACATGCAATCTTTGAGATGCAGAAACAATACAACCTCAAAAACAAAAATGTTCCAATTACTGCAAACAAAACACAGCCCAAGAAATATGCCCCTAAAGCTGTTGAGGTTAGGAAAGATACACCACCTCCTCCTCCTATCAAAGAGACTGAAAAATATGTTTCTGTTTTTAGTTTGGAGAGTGAGATCTCTAAGATCAAAATCCCAGTACCTTTTGGAGAAATTATTAAGGTGAATGAATACAAAAGTAAGATTATAAAAATGTTGAATTCCCAATGAGGAGTTGCTGATATCCTAAATCTTCAAGAAGATCATCCAACCATATACTTGGGTCCAAGATTAGAGGATGAGCAGAATGAAAAGGTGCCTCCTTTTTATTTCAACCTTAGTATTCATGAAATGACATTGCATAATTCCATATTGGATTCAGGGGCCTCTCACAATCTTATGCCCAAAGTGATCATGGAAAAGATGGGATTGGAAATTACTAGACCATATAAGGAGTTGTTTTCTTTTGATTCCAAAAGAGTTTAGTGCATTGGTTTAATAAAAGATGTTGTTGTTGGTCTTACACAAGTCCTTGCCAAGACAGTGGTCATGGAAATTGTGGTAGCAGAAATTCCACCTAAATTTGGCATGTTGTTATCAAGGTCATGGGTAGAAAAGATCAAAGGTAAAATTCAGATGGACCTAATTTATGCCACCATTCCTGTTTTTGGTGAGCAAAGGAGACTATACAGAGAAACAAGGATGGCTTATATGGCAAGTAGTAAAGACAAACCTTAGAATTTTGGCTTATATGCTGTTGGTACTGAATTAGGATCTGCTATTCTCTTCAATGAATTGACTGATGAAGTAGAACATGAAAAGAAAGCAGAAAATCAACAAACTGAAATTCAGGAAACATAAAATTAGCAAACAAAAAATCAACAAATCATTGAGGAGAAGGCAGAAGATTGGTGGTTGTTACACTTTGATGGATCAACAGGAAGAGAGGGGGTTGGAGCAGGAATTTGGATTACAACTCTGGAGAATGAAAGTAAGTTCTTTTCTTACAAACTAAACTTTGATTGCACAAATAACATGGTTGAGTATGAATCTTTATTTTTGGGCTTAGAAATTTTGAAAAGAATGGGTTCCCAAAATATTTCTGTTTGTGGAGATTCTGAATTAGTTATTAAGCAAGTTGAGGGTGTATATTAAACTAAGGATGTGAGAATGAGGGCATACAAAAATTTGATCGTGGAGATGTTAGAGAATTTTCAAGAATATTCATTTATTGTGAAGACTAGGGACCAAAACTCAGTAGCTGACTCCCTAGCTGTATCTATAAGTCTATTTATCATTCATGTACATTACACTGAAATATATGAGGTTGAAGTTCACCATAGACTTGCTCTCCCTAACAACATTATCCATTGGAAAATTTTTGAGGATGACCAGCAAATAAAAAACTTTATAGAACTGAAAGAGGAGATTGAAAGTACAAAAGTAGATCAACAAAACATGATTGTTGAAACAAAGGGAAATTATGAAGTGTTACAGCTGAAGAATAACTCTATACCCAAAGGTATCATACCCCTTGAGAATATTTTTTATCAGAATGATGTGTTCAAGTCTCCTAGGATACAAGTTGATGATGAAGAAGTAGAGAGTTGTAACCTTGGCACAATAGCAATGCCAAAAATGATTAAGCTTTCAAAGTTTCTTTCAGTTGACATGAGACATAAATATATTGAGGTGATGAAAAGGTTCATAGATGTTTTTGCATGGAGTTATGATGATTTGAAGAAGTATGATCCTACTATCATTCAACATATCATTCCTATTAAAGAAAATGAAAAGCCTTTCAAGCAGAAGCTAAGGAGGATTAATCCACTTCTCATTCCTATGATTGAGAAGGAAATCAAGAAACTCTTTGATGCCAAAATCATTGTTCCAATCATATTCTCAAAGTGGCTTGCAAACTTGGTTCCAGTAAGAAAGAAGAGTGGAGAGATCAGAATTTGCATTGACTTCAGAAACTTGAACAAAGCCTCTCTGAAGGACAATTACCCTCTCCCAAATATGGACCAAATTTTGCAGAACATTGTTGGTTCCCAAAGGATGTCTATGCTTGATGTTTTTTCAGGGTACAATCAGATACTTGTGCATCTAGAAGATCAGGAGAAAACAACCTTTACCACACCATGGGGCACATTCATGTATGCCAAAATTCCCTTTGGTCTGATGAATGTAGGAGCTACCTTTCAAAGAGAAATGGACATTTCGTTTGCTGAGGAGAAGGATAAGTTGATAGTTGTCTATCTGGATGACATAACAGTTTTCTCAAGGAGAGAAGAAGATCACTTGAAGCATATAGAAAGATTCTGCTGAAGTGTAGAAGGTTTGGAATTTCTCTCAATCCCACTAAAATAATTTTTGCTCTGACTTCAGGGAAGTTACTTGGGCATATTATTTCTAAATATGGGATTAAGATTGATCCAAGCAGGGTCAATGCCATTTAGAAAGTGGATTTGCCAAGAAGCAGGAAGGAAATTCAGTCTTTCCTTGGAAGGGTAAATTTTGTGAGGAGGTTTATTCCAAATTTTGTTGAGATTGTAAAAGACATAACTAAGATGCTGAAGAAGGGAGCTGACATCAAGTGGATAGTAGAAGCAAAGCATTCATTTGAGGAGATTGAGAAGGCACTTACTCAAGCACCACTATTGATCAGCCCAAATTTTACAAAATAATTTATGGTTTTTACAATTGCATCAGAAAATACAATTGCTGGAGTTTTGCTGCTGAAAGGACAACAAGGTACTGAGTAGCCCATTTCATTTTTTAGCAGGACATTAGCTAATTCAGAGCTGAAGTACAACATCTTAGAAAAGAAAGCCCATGCATTGGTTAAAGCCATCAAATATTTTAGAATTTATATTGTGCATTCTCATGTCATAGCTTTTGTTCCTAATGCTATTGTGAAGGACATCTTAACTCTGGCTGATCCTAATGGTAAGAGAGGGAAGTGGATAGCTCACTTGCTGGAATATGATATAGAGATCAGACCCACAAACTTGGTCAAAGTTCAAGGACTAGGAAAGATGATGGCACAGTCAAATTTTGACTGTCTTGATATGAATTTAATTGCAGAAATCTCAGAATTATCAGATGAAGATGAAGAGTTGATTCCCATTGAATAGAAGTACATCCTTTCAGACTGGTACAAAGACATTGTTTTTTTTCTTACATCATCATAGAGCACTTGCTGAATTGACAAAATCTAAGGCAAGGTTTGTGAAACTAAAGTCTTTGAGGTACTGCATCATTGATAATAACCTGTATTGGAAAGATACTAGTGGTATTCTTTTGAATTGTTTGCTAGAAGAGGAGGCTGAAAAATTGATTGAGGAGTTTCATAAAGGAGATTGTGGAAGTCATCATTATTGGAAGGCCACAACAAATAAGATTCTCAAAGCAGGGTATTATTTGCCTAATATGTTCAAATATGTCTACAAGAAGATTGATGCCTGCCATGAATGCCAGATTTTTGATGGTAAGAAGAAGCTTGTTCCTTTACCCTTGATGCCTATCTATGTTAAGGCACCATTTTAGTAGTGGAGGCTAGATTTTATTGGTGAGATTCATCCACCATCTTCAGGTCAACATTGCTGGATTCTGACAGGAACTGATTATTTCACCAAGTGGATTGAAGCAATCCCAACTAGGAAAGCAAATGATTCAGTTATCATTTCATTTTTGGAAAATAATATATTGTCTAGGTTTGGTTGCCCTATGGAGATCATCACTGACAATGCACAGGCATTCAAATCCAAGAAGTTGATCAGTTTTTGTCATCAATATCACATCAATTGGGCATTCTACTGCATATTATCCGCAAGGTAATGGTATTTCTGAATCTTCTAACAAGAGCATTGTGAGGATTATTAAGAAGGTGTTGCAGGAAAATAAGAAGTCATGGCATTTGAAGCTGAAGTATGCTATGTGGGCTGATAGAGTGTGCACGAAGAGATCAATTGGAACTTCACCTTAGGAGTTGGTATATGGAGCTGAAGCCATCTTTCCTACATCCTTGGGAGTGCCTGTCATGAAGCTATTGCAAGGATTGGAGGAGGAGACAAATGTAATATAGAGGAGAATAAATCAGTTGATAGCCTTGCAGAAGAAAACGAGGAAGTCTATAACAGTAATCAACAATCTCAAAATAGAATCAAGAAGACATTTGACAGGAAGGTCAAGGAGGAAAAATTTCAAATCCAAGATGTGGTTTTGAAATGGGAGGCCAGGATTGAAGAAAAAGGGAAACATGGTAAGTTTGAGAATATTTGGAAAGGTCCATTCAGAGAAGATGCATTCCATGGAAGCAACACTTACATTTTGCGGGAGATGGATGGACAACCTTGTGCTGGAGGGCCTGTTAATGGAAAGTTTTTGAAGCAACATTCCTCTTGAGTTCTGCTGATCTTTCATTCCATTGTATATATTCCATTTTTATATATATTTTTGCTAATAAAGACAAGATGATCATCAAGCTTGATCTTGAGGTGAAGGCCATTAGAGTTTGAAGGAAAGCTTGGAAAATTTCAGAGTTTTTGTTTTCAAGAAGATGGATAGCATTGGAACTACAGGTTCTTTGGTGTACCACAGGGGCACACCGTCCCAAGTGGAGCCACTGTTATCACTCAGAAAACAATGAAACATCATTTGACATAGTCTTAGATGTTCATGTGTCAAAGGTATGGTCATATAATTCATTTTTCATTAGTTGGTAAAGGAAAATTTTAAATTTTTCTTATTAGCCTATCCTAAGGTCCAAACCCACCCCTATTCAAGTCTTTTCATGTCACATCAGTCATTATTTCCTGAAATATTTCATTTCCCAAGCTTACAACTCCGAAATGGTCATTTTAGCCAAGAATTCCTACTTTCGTAGTGAATTACATAGAAAAAACACACTTTTTGCTACGAAACTGCTAATACCTTCATAGCGAAACTACCCAGAAATATGCTAAGTACACTATGAAAGGAGGTATTCATGTTTCTCTTTTCAAAACAGGTTCTAGGTGTCAGTTAATGATTGAAAGGGTTAGGGTAGATGCCATTCGAGTCAGTTAGGGTTAAATCAAGGTACAATGGTCATGGCTAAAGTCATTATTACCATTTTAAGCATGTATGAATCATGATTATGCCATGAGTTGTCATCGAACTTTAAAATATTTCCCAATTGAGTCATTTTTCATGCTCTGCTCCCTCTTTGCATGTTATTGAGCTCTGGAGAGCTATTTCACTAATCCCAAGTTGTGGCTGGCATTTTCAAAACTTTACAGGTATCACTGATCAAGCAAGGCAGAGAAGCACATGAAAGTACCATGGCTACAAAGAGGAAGACCAAAAAAGGTGGCAACTGTCTCAGATATGAGCCATCAGAGATGAAATTGATGTCATGTACATGAAATTGATGCCATGTTGATGATATGAGCCATCAGACTGAAGAACAGGGTGTTTGCAGTTTTTCCAAAGACCGCAAGGATGTCATGTACATGTTTCTAAAGAGTTTTCCATCAATTTCAATGGGACATCTGCAAAGGTGGGAATGTTGAATCTCACTATAACTCCAGACACCATTGTAGCAACAACATGAATTCCAAGAGGAGGAGAACAATGTTTCAAAGATTTCAAATTCAACATGCAAGACTGTAAGGAATTTATCAAGCCAGAACATAGTGAGGTTGACCTTACAAATGCAATTCCAAGGAGCTACATGAAAGAAAATTTCTCAAAGCTACTGATTATCATTCATAAGTACTTCACTTGTGAAGGGAGTTATCATAAGGTTTATTCTTACCACTTCAGGTTTCTGCTACATTTTTTTGGTAAGAAATCTATTGATCTACCTTTTTACTTATATAGAAGCTTAGCAAAAATGGTAGATAAATTTCAAGCTAAATCTAAAGGAAATGAAACGTCACTCTTTCATAATGGTTTAATCAAGTTGTTGGTTTTAGAGGAGTTAAAAATACTAGGCAGATATTGGTCTTCTTTTCTGTTTGTCAATGGTTTTGAAGTGGATGCCATTACCCCTAAAATAACTCCTAAGCCTAGAGGTATACCATCACCTTTAGTGGCAGAGAAAAGTGAGCCTATAGGGGCAGAGCAAAGTGAACTAGTAATCATGGAACCAGAGCAACTGAGAAACTTGATTCACCTGCTGTTTCACCTTCAAAACAAAAGCCAACTGTGAGAAAACCTGCAAAATAAGAGCCAACTATGAGTAAACATGGCAGCAAAAGGATTACAAGAAGCCAAACAGTGGCTAAGGGCAATTTAGAAGACATTATACATGCTATTGATATTGAGGAAACTCCCATAGTCCAAGCTAAAGATATAGATGAGGAAGGAAATAAACTCAAAAAAGACAAATCAACTAAGAAGTTAGAATTTGAAGGTGATGATGCAAGTTTCATGTTTTAGGCTAGGAAACCAATGACAAGGCATGCAAAAAAGGTCTTGTAAAGTAGTAAGGAAGCTTAGGAGGTCACTGAAACTGTCCTACCACCACCAAGTATCATTGACCTCTCATCACCTATGAAAGAAGATCCAGTCATCAAGCAAAAGAAAAGAAAGGAGAAAATCATTGAAAAAACAGAGATTGAGGTCCTTGAGGAGTAGTTGAAGTTAGAAAATCATGAAATAGTAGTTTTGAAGAAAGAGGCAAGGAAGCATAATGTTCAAAAAGTGCAGTTTGAGAAAATGAAATAGATTTGGGAAGAGCAGGTTGATAATGTGTCAAAGACCTTAGATGACGCACATCAATTAATCAAATGGACTCAACCATTGAGAGGAGAGGTGAAGCATGTTAGAAGAATGAACCTGCACTTGAAATATAGCAACAAAAAACTGAAGGACCAATTCAAATACCTCAGTTATAATTGATCCATGAGGAGTTGGAGAAGAAGGGATTAAAGATGGTTGTAGTTGAGGAACCCATAACTCAACTCATCATTAATGAAGAAGAAACACCTCAAGGCTCTTAAGTTGAGTTTGATTATGTTTTAAGAGGTTAATGGCATGTTGAAAACCAAGTTTCTACAGCTGGAGGTTACCTTTTTTAGACAGGGTCAAAATATAGAAATTTCATAGTTTTCCATAGTTTCACAGCGTTTCCTAGGCTTGAAGCAAGGAAAACTACACAAATTTATGTAGCTGTCTTTTTGCTTCTAAAACCACTTTTTGCAGTTTTAAAGGAGGGAAAATGGTAGTGATGATGTGTCAAGTCATGATGGACACTATGGAACAACAAATAAGCATAAATTTTGAGTGAAAAAGCCATTTTTTGGATGCTACAAAAGCACACTACGAAACTACACTATTTTCATAGCAAGCCGTTTTTAAAGGTTTTTGAGCAGTTTAAAAGAAGTATTGGATATGTGGACACATCAAACAGATCAAGGGACCTTACCACCAAACATTTATGACTTGAAGACCATGAAATGGGGACAACTCATCAGCTGCAGCCTTCGTTGAAGATAGGGTCCCGTTTTCTTGAAAAATAGGGTTTGGTTCCATATGTTTAGGAGGATATTTAATATGTCAAGTAGTGATGAGCTATGTCATAGCCTACTCGAATATGTGAGGCTTAGTTGCCACTAATATGTAACTATTTTAAAGATAACTTAGATTGGTGTAATAAATAGGAATTTGAGTCCTATTAGGAAAAGGTCTTCTTTAGAGTTTAGCTATCATTTTCTCATTAAAAGACATGTTTTTATTTTTTAATGAGTTTGATGAATCTAGCCAAGAGGAAGATCATCCCTGTTATAAAAAGGTATATTTAAAGCCAAATTATCGAAGTGGTAAAGGGTTGGATATTTTTTGCACCATATGCTGCTTTATGTAATTTGACTGATATCAGTAATACAGAGGACTTCTTCTTGACAGACCTGAGATTATCATGGATTTTTTAATGTCTTTCTGATCTATATCTTTATGTGTACTACTTGCAGTAGATTTGATCTTTATTACTCAGAGTTCATATGTGTATTCTATGACTTCCTTTATTTATGAAATGACTGTGTTGCCCTATGTTCTATGTGTGATTTGCCTTTATTAAAGACTCTTATCTACCTCAGCTTCCATGTCAAGAAACCTTGCCACTGAATCTACTGATTTGTTGACTCCATAAGCCGAATGGTTGCAAGCCTGCATTCTTTTCAACCTTTATGCACAAAAATCAAGTTTCTTTTCAAATCGAGTTAGAAATCTAATACTATTATTGTCTAATATCATAAAACCCTTTGAGAGAGCCCTCTCAGACTGAAGAGGCTAAGTTTCAGTCAAAATCTGGTTTGAAACAATT
Source organism: Pinus albicaulis (assembly GCA_034641835.2). NCBI lineage: Eukaryota > Viridiplantae > Streptophyta > Pinopsida > Pinales > Pinaceae > Pinus > Pinus albicaulis. Next base: position 1,670,733,539 of record CM076579.1, on the reverse strand, counting down.
ACATAGAGTTGTCTGATCAACAACCAATCAAGTGAAATTTTGTGATAACACACACATACATTTTACAATGCAACACATACACCTACACCCGGTGTACAACACGACACATACACCTACACCCAGTGTATAACACAATACATATACGTACGCACCATACAATACCATTAATACACATGTCGTGATACAAAAACTACACAATACTTGTAAAACCATACCAAATATGCACAACACAACATGTACAACATGTGCACCGTACCACATGTAAAACATGTACATAGTACCACCTATACACAATGCCACTTGAACAATGTGTACACAGCACTACACATACATGACACCACCTACACAACATGTGCACAACACCACATGTACACCGCACCACCTGAATAACTTGTACACACCACCTCATGTACACAAAACTAGTTGTACGACGTGTACATAACTCCACATGTACACATCACCATCTGCATAACATGTACACAACACCACATGCACGCAACACCATGTGTATCACATGTACATAGCACCACATGCACGCTACACCACATGTACAATCATGCACACCACACCATATGTACAGAACACCACATGTACAACTTTTACATTGCACCATATGTACATAGCACCGCATATACGACATGTACATTGCACCAAATGTACATAGAACCACATTCACAACATATACATAGCACCATTTGTACATAGCACTGCACATACGACATTCACTTAGCACCATCAGTACCCAACACCACTTATGAAATCATGCACACAACACTATATATGGAACATGTAGACAAAATCATATATACAACATGCACACAACATCATATGTACACAATATTACATATACTAAAGGTACACAACACCAGTATTGCACATCTTAAGACCACACTGTCCTTACCAAGCAACCTTGCTTCTAGTGTCTTATCCATGCTTTTCCCAGCATGTCGCGGATCATACATCTTTCATTCCGCTGATGTATCCATCAAAATTACCTTCCATCGCATAAACATAGACATAATATAATCACATAATATCAATTCATATCCACATGATACTGAACTCATAAATATTCTAGGGCTATTCTTCCCACTAGATTCCTTATAAATCAGGAACCTCTTCATGCCATTCACCTGCATAAACAATCATTCCTCCATAAGAATGATCCTTGACGACCCTGTTAGACAACGACATACATACATAAATATATATAATCATTAGCATAAAGCAATCATGACCCTTGACGATCCTATCATAAAACGACATACATACATACATATCCATATCCATATCCATATCCATATCCATATACATATACATATACATATACATATACATATACATATACATATATATATATGCAACCTACAGGTCATGAATGCAAGTCTGAATATAAGGGACTGAAAACTTAAGTCACCCTCTCCCATTAGCCGTCTTAACATCAATTAGGTATTTCATACATTATTCTTTTAGTTACAAGTAAAGACATGAAAATATCGATGAATAAAACCAGTCATATATCCATGCTTATAAACAACATATAAACATATCAATAATCATAAGACAACAACCATTAAGCTACATAATAAAAAGTACATTTACCACTCAAAATCAAGAGAACTTGTTTCATTAAACATAGGAAAGATCCAACCAGGTTCAGGACTTCCACGCACCACCCCACCATAGACATGGTTGAACCAAATATTTATTTCAACCACTCACCCCCGTGCCATAGTCCAAGCATGAATGTGGGATCTCATGGGATAAAACCGTCCAAAACAACCGATGGAATCCAGAGGTTAAACCATCTCCACCCTCACCATACCAAATTGGCTCTGAGATCATAAAACCAAACCAAGCTGGGAATGCCTCCATATTCCTTCACTATCCTTCAATATTTTTCCGTCTCCAAGTCTCTAGGCTTTACCGCAATCTACACCGGATCACTAGGCCCTAAATAAGAGTCCACCCTCAGGATTTACCATGTATCCTGCTATTCCTGATCAAGGGATTCCTATGACTTTACGAATGTTCATGAGACCACCTCCACCCCAGATTATGAAACCTTCCGGCAATTCCAAAGCTTAAAACTGAGAACGATCGCATCACACCATGGCTATCAAGAAATGGAAAGGCAAGGATGAAAACCATTGTCAAAACTTGAAAAAATCATGTCACTGAAAACAAAAGAACCAAATACCAACATGAACATACCATGCATGTCAAAACCAGCTAGGAAATCATACATGCAATATGTTACTAGCAAGTATTCTTGCGGAAGCTTTCTTGTTCCAACCTTTCCTTGCTTGATATTTTATTTTCTTTGCCTTTCTTCATCCAATATTGAAATTTTCCAGGAAAAATCTAAGTGTCCAAGAGTGAGAGAGAGAGAGAGAGAGAATAGAGAGACAAATCCAAAATTGAGCTGACAAAAACCTTAGCAAAAGCTTGCCAATCGATCCTCAGAAGCCTTATATTAATGAAACATTAATGAGGCCTCTATTTTCTTCATTTTCCTTAATTCCCCCCTCACATGCAACCTATGACCTTTCACCTTCCTTTTCTCCTAATTTCCTTTATTTTCATAAATAAATGTGCCAAAAATACCTTTTTCCTTTTCAAAGCCTTTGCAATTGCCTTTGTCCATTTCCCCTTAGCCATAAACACATCAAGTGATGCCCATTAGGATATATTGTCCAACATTACGCTTGGAATAATTGCCCCTTGACCGTGGTCTTGTTTTTGTCTTTATTAACTTTTATCACCTGAGCTTTTAGCTCGGGTCCGTTACAAATGGTTATAGTAGGCACTAGTGTCTTAGAGCTTTTCTTAAGCCTGAAAATGGTCCAAGAATTAAAAAGTATCTTAAGGATAGGTTTTCAGGGGTGCATCTTCCATTTATCTAAGGGACCACATACAAGATTGCAAGGATCTTGAAGAAGCATACGGTTCCTTTGACATATAGGCCCCTAAAAACTATTCGAAGCTCACTAAGATCGGTGAAGGACCTTGTGAACCCTAAATATGGGAAAGGTGTTTACATCATCCCATGCTTATGTGGGACTCCATACATTTGGTGAAATTGGATGCTAAATAAATATGAGGATTCATGAACACACAACCAACATCAAACATGGAAGGTATCGCTCCTCTGCTTTGGCAGAACATGCGCAAAAGAAAAAAGAGGCCAGGGTCATTTCAAGAATTGATCATTTTCATCACCGTAAGTTTAGGGAAGCCTTGGAAATTGAAAGGAGGCCTATTAATCTGAATAGAGACGATGGTTGGAGTATTAGCATGTGTTGGATCCCTGCCTTGTCTTCTTTAGTTGTTTATTATTATTATTATTTATTAGTTTTATTATTTGGAACAATTAAGTTTTACCATATTATTCTTTTTTAGTTATTTCTATAGTACATTCCTTTTGCTTTAAATAATAATAATAATAAGAAGAATAAAATTAAGTTAATTAATGATTTCTATTTATTTTATTTTTAAGTTTGTCTTCATTTTTTTCTTAGTGTTATTTATTTTATTTACTTCATTAGTTTGACCATATTATTATTTAATTTTACTTATTTCTATATGATCTTCCTTTTGATTAAAATATTAATAATTATAATAATAAAATTAATTTTATTCATTATTTACAACTATTTGTCAACTATTAATAAATAAATAAAAATGTTTATTAATATATAATAATTATTTAGCCTCCTTGACCGGGGTGCAAGTTAGAGTCATTAGGATCACCATCTGTCTTAATGTAATGTGCACGGTATGAGGGCGATGCTTCACCACCCCTCACATACACAAGTTGTATGGAGAGGTGTCCTAAAAAATGCAACTCATTAAAGCGATTAAATAAGGTGGAATATACAGAGTAAATTCGAGTTTTTATGGTAATTCTCCAGCGAGGGTTAGTTACTTTTTTATTTCAAGGACGGATTTGGATACAGGTTTGTTCATGGATTGTTGTGGACTCAAGATGACGCTCCTCATGGTCCTCCACCGGGTTGCAATAGGCCTTCTCTATGCTTCGATCGCCTTCAGCGGGCATGTTTCTAGCCTACGTTTCTATAGCCTCGCCTCCCTTGCTCTCCAAGTATCTATGTTTTCTCTCTGGAGGAGTGGTCATATACCGATGTCTGATGTTCGATGAAAGTCCCCCCATGGTTTTTGGAAGGAAATTTTCGATTCATATGATGGTTTATCTGTATTTTGCACTATTGTCTCTATATATTTCTTTCTCGCACTGGAATATACTGGGGGGTTTTCTAAGGAAACTTATTTATTTCTTCTGTCTGACTGCTTGTGGAAATTGTATTGATTGTTCAATGGATTTATTGGGCCATCTGTACTCGGTCTTCAAGGTACTGGTCTATAGTTTATTGTCTACTTTCCACATCTAGAATCACCCTAAGAAGGTCTAGTTTTTTTTTCCTAGGATCTGGGGCTTGGTCCAACTCATTATCATTGCCTATTGTAGGGTAGGATGTCGATATACTTACTATGTTATGCCTTCATGCCTTGATAATTTGATAGGTGACGAGGAATCTGGAATTTTAAGTCTATTTCATTTTGGGCAGGCAAGGTTCAGCCACCTTGGTCTTTGGTCGATATTGTCAAGGATTCTAGTTTTAATAGGTACATGGCTCGTTCCGCCTCGGTGAAAGTTCAACAAGTTGGGGGTACTCACAGTCATGGCAGGAATCCTGGGTCAACCCGCGAAGGCAATCAAACCCACCGTCATCCAGTGAGAAACAAAGGTCATAAAACAACCTCTCTCCTGATCATATATGCTTTCCATGCCTCCCTTGAGGGTAATTTGCCTCAATTCTGTTAACTCATTTCGGGTTGGGAAGATGAATTAAATAAATGAGCTGCATATAAAAATATCGATATTGAATATTCGCAGGATGGTGTCGGACCCCGGTGATTCTAGAGGAAGATCCTCTCAGTACAAATAGACAATGTATCTTTACTGGTTAATGAAAAACATAGTAACCAAAGTGATGGTAAAACCTCCCATGGATTCATCCAAGACTTCTCAAGGATTCTCAGAACTCCATAAGGAATTTCAACTGATTTAGTTTCAGCTTCAGCAACAGAATGGGCATCTCAGTCACATCGAAAATCACATTCCATTCCTCTCGCAAACTAATATTTTTGGTGTTGGATTGAGGGGTCTTGGCCCATGTTCAGATTTATTGTGCAACCAACAAACCCTCTAACTACTGGCCCTTTCAACAATGACCTGCTTGCGCAGATCAAAGTCTCACCCGAAGCAGTATGGGGGGGTGTTGGAACCAGGTTTCTTCACCCTGAGAAAGAATTTAGTGTAGTGGCCCTAAATAGACTTATAACAAAACTATCACAGATAATATACACATGCGTGCAACAACAGATCAACAAAACAATAGATCGGATCTTCACAGATTATTACAAAATGAAATATATATTCGCGCAAAGTAAACAGATGTACTTCAATCAGATCTATTCTAAACTGATATTCACTCATAAGTACTTCATTCATTCGTGCAGATACAAAAGTAAAAATACAATAACAGAACAGTTCCAAATATGGCAAGAAGTTGAGGTATTCTACTAGAGTAAGTGCTCCTCATATTTTGAATAGGGGGACCTTCAACCTGGAAGAAGGGAGGTCTACAACTTGCGATGGTTTAAGGATGACCTCCAACTCTGGAATGCTTAATGCATTTCCTGGAACTTTATCGAAATTGGCAAGAAATTGAAGTCTTCTGCTAGAGGAAGTGTCCCAAATTGTTTAAAGAGGAAGAATATCAACCTTGCATAAATGGTTTAAGGCTGACCACCAACAAAAGGCATGCTTATGGGTATTTGTGTCTCTGGCTACAACTCTGAATCTGGAATGGAAAGTCATGGCTCAAGCTCGCTTGAAATTTTGTGTTTTTTCCTACAACTCTGAATATAGAATGATAGGTTGTGGCTCAACCTCGCTTGAACTTCTGTGTCTCTGGCTACAAATTTGAATCTGGAATGAAAAGTTGTGGTTCAGGCTCACTTGATGTGGCTTTGAAACTTGTAGATGACCATCATTTCCCCCCCTGTCAGACACAAGGTGAGGTGATGGCAAAAAATCAACTGCAAGACTATTCAATATGATTGAACAAGTTCTGACATATGACTGAAACATCTTCCTGGCTGTTGATGCCCATTTCCAAGAAGCGATCCATCCAAGATGAATCTTTGTTCTTGTAGGAGGCTTGTTTCTGAAGCCTCTGTGTGAAGAATGAGTGTGCTGACCACGGTGATTGCACGAGTGAAGATCGAAACGATGATATTTCATATGGTCAACTCGATCACAATGTTGGCATTTCACAATCAGTTTTTGTGGAGGAGGAGCAGAAACTAGAATAGTTGAAGTTGAATTGTCAGAAAAAAATCCTACACTCTAAAACTGAATGGGCTTGGAATAGTCTGGAATATGAAAGGATACATCCTTGTCATATCCAAGACCAATTCTGTTCTTTTTATGGAAAATCTCTGGGAAGTGCATGTTGCATTTCTACATATGTTTGCACATATGCTCTTAAAATGTGTACTGCCTCTGCAATTTTGTGTTGCTGATGTGAGTTTGTCTCAATGCTTTGAACAAAAACATGTTCAGAATGACAACTCTTCTGCTGAAGCTCATCTCGTTGTAGCTATGTCTCAAGCTGTAAAAATTTAATATTGTCATGTGCATCTTGTAAACATGTATGAATATCAGAAAGGGCATCCTTCCTGAGTTTACCTGTGTCTTCTAGATTAGATTGTATCAGAGTTTTGAGAAACTATAATACTTCACCAATTAGAGGCATTTAAAAATTTCTTAAAATTTCTTGGTATTTTGGTAACTCCACCTTTTTTTTTTTTTTTTTTTAATATAAATCATTGTTGCATATATACAGAGATTTAATGCATCTCTATATATAGCTCACTACTTCAAATAACACAGATATTTGTACCAGCCTCAAGAAGACATTCGTTCCTATCCCAAGTGCACACTCAACAAGAGATATCAGGTTCACATCAAATTTTAAATTTGTTCACTAGCAACATACACAGTTTGGTCCCTTCCAATGGTGATCTAGACACTTCTCAAGTAATGATGTTGCCTCCTGGAATATGGCTCTGGAAACAACTCAACATCCTTGGGTAAGCTGCTATAGGCAGAAATAAGGAGAAACTTCAATTCTGGAACTTGGATATATTGGCATCTCCTTCAATTCAAACTCGTTTCCATTCAAACAACTTCAATAAAACCATGTTTTCTGTGCAATTCACTACCTAATCTATTAAGAATATTATGCAAGGAAACTTAAGAGTTCTATCTTCTTAGATTTATCTCCTTGATACAATTTGGCCTTGGCACTAATTCTAGAATAAACGCGCCTTGGCACCTTGAATACAATTAAATCTGGAACAAACTCCTAATTTGAACCTCTAGAAATTGTAGCAATGATTCAATCCTTATGATTTTGGTGCGAACTCAAACTCGACCCTCTTGAAGACTAATGATTTTGGTCTTCGACTCTACAAACATGAATCAAATCTAGAAATGACTAGCACAAATTTCTCCTTGATATATTCAGCCTCACTCACTGGGACTGGTGCACAATTTAATTCAGTCACAAATGATTCTTTGGTGTTGAAGTAGAAAAATTCTCCTCGACCTCTATTTCATTTTATTGTTGATTGAAAAAAAGGGTTTGGAACCATCAACGAATTATTTGACCTTTCACCTAGTGCAAGGTGTTAGCCCCCTATAAATTTTGACAAGCAAACAGGGGGCTAGAATGTTTGTGAGCCTTCAAGGAATGCATTTCCTCTGAAAACACATCATCCTTGAAGCCTCCTTGTGCATTTTTTCCTTTGGTAAAATCCTCCCTGCTGTATCCATCCAAAAAGCCTCTTTGATTGTGAAAAATTGCGTCCCTAAAGGCCTACATTTATCCCTTGTATCCCTGCAAAGTATCCCTTTTCAACCCTTTTGTCCCCTTTTTTAAGTCGCTCTTTTCACCCCAAAGTCCCTCCCCTAACCCTTCTAAACTTTCCCAAAAACTCCTTTAAACCATACCTAATACCCCTGGTTTTCTTTATTTCCCCCTCTTTTCCCTACCGTTACCTTTCCCTGGCCTTGAATTTCACTAAAAATGGGCCAGTAAACCATGTTTTTCCATACATTTGGGTCTAGCACCTTTCGGCCCTAGCCCCAGAACCCTTCTCCCCACACGACCCCGCGCCAATACCAGGCGCCAAGGTGGAAGGCGCTTATCGCAAATATATATCGGGAGCATTTTAAACCGTCGATTTGTATAGATCGGATGGTCGTCGCATTCCACACAGCATCCACCGTTCACCCCGTTTACCGCTCAGATCGCATCATAGCCGTTCGTTTAACCTGCCAGATCAACGGTCAGAAGTCCATCCGCCCTATGGTCCCCGCGCCACGCACTGTTCAAAAGCCGGTGGTATCCATCGCACCGCGTTTGGAGGTTGAGCGGTATTTTCCATTTCACAGCGATTCCATTCATCGCATGCCGCGTGTCCCAAGCACTGTTTGAAAACCACCCCCCCATCGCGCGTTAAAGTTTGGCGTTTACCCCGACGCGATATGCATATCAATCGTCCGATCTGGGGCTCTCAATCCAACCGTGATCGCGCCGCGAAGATACACAGGAATTAAACCAAGGCAACCGTACCCCTAGCCCATATTCCATCACCCTCCTACACATTTCCAGCCATTGATCTCCTCTTGAGATCGGACGGTCTAGATTTAAAGTCAGCCCCGCCATCACTGCGTCTTGCCACGTCACCCGTTCCACGTGTTTTCATCGTGTCTTCGTCCTTTTCCTATATATTTCATTCCAAGGTCAAAGTTCTAATGTTTTACATTGGAATTTCTATCTCGACGTCGCCCAGTGCATTTCTCACTGTTCCACGGTTTTCCTCCGTAGTATCCTCTGCATGCATCGTCGTCAACCGTGCCACGTCGCCATTTTCGCAGTCATCCACACCACCCTCTCCATGCATGGTTTTCTTAATTTGTTTTCGTGTTTTGCAGGGTTACAGGCAGGCGGAAAACCGCCATGATTCATATGCACTATTGTAGAGGCATAGTGCACAGAAGGAACTGAATTTAGAGCCTGATATTACAAGAAAATGTCCGGGAAGGTGGCTGCAACGTAAATTTTATCAAAGGACAGAGTTCAAACTCTGCAAATCCTCTCGAGTGCCATTAAAGCTCGGATTGCATAAACAAAGACAGTACGGGAGCAGCAGAGAGTTCAAAGCACGTAATAGAAGATTTTGAGCCTTTTTCAGGGATTTAGAAGGCAAAGGTACCAGTTCAAAGACATCATGGATCGCATGAAAGGCCCAACGCGCAGAAAACAATGCTATCAGGGTTTCACATCAGCAGTATGTCCTTTCCACAAAGGAAGAAGTGCCCATACTATCTCCATTCTATACCGTGTTCCTGAGGAAATTCCAGCCCTGACAACGGTCCTATGCTATCAGAAGCATTTGTTACACAGTATGGCAGACCTTAGAATCATTATTCTACCTTTTTGTTTAGTTCACCAGAGTGTTACAGCAAGTACATCAGAGGCATACCTAGAATAAATGGAAACCTGACGAAGATCACTCCTCCATCCAAAGAGTACCAGAGATAAATGCTCAGAATTTAAAACAGAACGAAGCCTCGGCCCTTTTCCTCCTCCGAGTTTTAATGTCGCATTTAGTTTTCACCTACCTTCTCTGATCCTCTTGAGCTATAAATTCATGAAGGAACTAATTGTAAAGGTTGTTGATCGGTTATTAGAGAATTACAAGCTGTTTCTATTGAGACATAGTCTCTGTGTAAAGTTGTAAGATAGGCTGAGGAAGATGTTTGCAGACTGAATATCCAGCTATTGGTAATGTTGTACTTGACTGGTGTTGCTCTTTAATATGACAAGCACATTTCTTTGGATCCTGATCTAAAGCAGCGGTGATGTTTTTCTATCTCTGTGTTTGTTTAACTTGCGGTTCATTTCATTTCATTTCTACTGGCTTGCATCAGAAATCTGGCATAGGATTTACCCTTGTTAGGTACCCTATGTCTCTGCTCTCCTTGCCTTCAATGTTTTCTACTAAATGTGTTATCTAAGGGTTGACTTCTTTTAATTTAACCAGTGTAGTGGATGTCATTGCCTGCTAGCTGATGTATGAATTAATGAATCAGTTCTTAGATGTTCTTGTTAGGATTTAATTGAATGAATTGGGAACACTGGGAGGTCTAGAACTCTGTCTCTGTCTCACTAGGATCCTTTTCAATTAATTGAACTTCTCTAAGATCCCTCAAGCTAGAGGCCGAAGCATTGAGAGTTCAAAGTTTCTCTCTGATCTCAAGTCTTTAACTTTGTGCTCTAAATCTTTACTGTTTCCTACTCTCTTACCTTTCATGCCACACAATCATCTTTAAGATCCAATGCTTTAGATGACTAGCCCAACTGAAAGCCTGCACATTGAATAGCAAGTAAACCCTTTCCTGACTTCATAGCCCAATGGTCTTGAATGTTCTTTGAATTATTTCTCCTCTGCCTAAATTCCTCTTTGCTCATTTTTGTCTTATACCGAACCTTTCTTTCCTGATTCCCAACAACCAAAAATACACCAAACAAACAAACCCCGAGCCTTATAACTAGCCTAATATCATAACGCTGAGTTTCAAAGACATAAAACCTTTGCATTAGATAGAGAGATCCCTCTCTGGACCCAGGAGGGCTAGATCCTGAGGTCTGAAAGTGGTTCTGATGTTGTCTCATCTTTTGGTCTTGCCAGCCTTGCCAAAACATGGGAACACCAACACAAGTAAATTGGAAAAATATGTCCACCAAAAGGGCATAAGAAATTCCCATGACTTCTGCAAAATTTATTGTGCCCATGAAACTATTGATTTTTTACCTATGCGAATGGCCTCTAGATGCATAAATCAACCCTTGCAAAAATGATTCTTTGTCTTCAAATTTGGCTTGCGTCTCCTTCAGATGATTTTATTCGGCCTTTAATTTGGAAACCAACTCAACCCTTTCCTTGGATGCTCTCGACTCTGATCAAATGGACACAGACTCAGTCTCTCTACGGTGCTCTCGTCAAAGGTGTTGATGAATGTGAGGTTTTCTGCTTAAGGAGGAGAGTGCAGCGGAGGAGTGTGAGGTTGGGCCGAGGCAAAGAATATGGAGGAGCGCAGTGGTGAGGAGTTACAATGTATGGATGGGGAGGCTAGTGTTAACGCGTGGTGGGAAGAACCTTCAAAATGTTTAGTGCGATGCAAATGGTAGAACCATTTACTCTGGAAAACAATGGTCACTCTATTGGCTGACATGATATAATGAGGTGCAGAGACAATTTATGTCAGATACCAGCGCTATGACAGAGTCCAGCGTTATGTCAGAGACCAATGCTATGACAGAGTCCAGTGTTATGTTAGAGTTGTATTAAATGTGCAAGAGGAGAGCGTTATGATTCTATCTAGGTAACGAGATTCCATACTTGCTCGAGTAATGCAGAGTGTGGACTGTGCAATGTGTAGTGTGTAGAGGTCCACATTCTTTGCTAGGATTTTATGCTCAGACATCAGCGCTATCAATGGAACACATAAATGCACAGAAGAAGGCCATTCATGTCTCTAATACCATGTTAAACATAGGCATGGTGAACATGATAAACACACAAGGCATGATAAAGATAAAACAGTGGATTGATTTATTATTCACAATGATATACATTTATAGTACATTGGGTGACCCTTGGATTCCACATTCCAAGGTCTCTTGGACATCATTTGGTTGTCCATTTCCCACACCTTAAGCCTTAGCGGATTAGGTGTCCAAAATTTGAAATTATATTGAAGGGGTCATAAGACCAGGTGAAGCTTGGATGGAAGTTCATATTTTTAAGTAGGGCACCTGCCTCAATCCTTGTTGATCTTGTATTGCAAATGAAAGAACCAATATTTGACTTAATCTTGAACTATGACTTCCTTTTCCGTGAAACAAAGTGTAGCTCATCTATATTAATCATCTACCAAATATATTCCAAAGAGAATATTCTCATTGGAACATATTTGGGCAATTTATATGGTGCTAACTCACAACCATATATTCTAATCTCCATGCAATTTTGGTATAAACACCAGTCTCCAATTTTGAATTGGTCACTCAAATGAAGAATTATTTTAATTTCCTGGACAATTCTGGGCTCATTCTGGCTGCTAAGAAGCTGTGCTACTGAATGGATGAATGAGTCAATGAAATCTAAAAAATAGAATTTGTATGAAATTGATCTGACCAATTATGTCCAATGAATTACTGATGGGCTGAATCCCTGTTCATCCTGATTTTTGAGTGTAATAGGCAGTGAATATCCTTGCTGAAACATAAACATATGTATAGGTACATACATGTACTTAAACATTCCTTTGGTTTTTAAATTCATCAATTGCTCATGCATATTATCAACCAAAAATTGACTGTAATTATACATGAATGCAAGTTGATGATCTTTGGAAAATATCAAGAAATAGCCAAGGATGGGTTCATATACTGTATTGTCATTTTGATATCCTAACAAGCAAGACAGTAGTGATATGATCTGTTTGGTATCAGGAAACATGGAATATGGACAGGTTGGGTTTTTCTTTGGTAATTCAACATCACCAGGCAAGAAGGTTTCAAAGATTTGGGCTCTCTGAGGGAAAGTAAGTTTATGGTACAACTCCATAAGAGCTTCTTGAGAGAAAATGCTTAAGGAGTCATTTTGAGGGATTAAGAGAATGTTTGTGGTCTCTGCAGTGATGGATATCAGAATGTTTCCATTCTGAGCTATCACTGTTCTTTTGATGGGGTCATACCTGGTTTGACACCAGATGATCAGGTCTGGGAAGTCATGGGTTTGAGGGAATGAAAACAAGGCCAAAAGAGACTCCCACAACTTGATGTCATCTATCTGATCCAGGTATTTTTGTTTCAGCCACAGGTGCAATTCATGGAATTTTAATTCCTACTCTGTGTCAACAATTTTGAAGTAAGAGTCGACAAGGGGGATGTGGTCGAGATAGATCGGGGTAGAAGTGGGAGGGTTTTCTTCAGAGGCTGGCTTTCTGATTTTTCCTTTGTGGGCCATGTTCTCTGTAGAGGGAAAATGAGAAGAATAAGAATGTTAATTCTCTGTGGAACGGTGACAGACGTATGGATGAGTGGCGCAATTATGCTTTGAAAACCTGCAATCCAATATCAAACAGTGAATAAAGACAAAGTGGTAAAATGAAGGGAGATGTTTCATTTATAACAGTGGTTGGATTAAATTCATTAAATGATTTCTTTATTTTCATTTTAAATTCATTAAATGATTTCTTTGCTTATAATTTACTAATTAATATTTTTCTTTAAAGTTCAATTTTGAACAAAAGATTATTTATTTTCTGAAGTTAGAATTAATCATTGTAATTTTTCTTTGCATATCTACAATATTTATTATCTTGCTTAGATTAAAATATCTAACTTAGTCCTGATGATGAACCACATTAAGTGGTTCAAAATGCGTTGAATTGAAGAATTTCAATATGATTTACCTGAAAAATATCTTTATAAACCTTATGAATCACAAAAACTTGCATTCAGAGATAATATTTCCTTTTCCGCACTAGCTGTCTATTCCATTCTTCAAGAACTTCTGCCTCATTGATTTCTTCAACCCCTGCAGGACATGAATATATATTTGCAACATTAAAGATGGGACTAATGTCAAATTATTCAGGTAGGTCAATTAGATAGGCATTTTCATTGATTTGTTTGAGGATTTTGCACATACCAATATTCTTTGGTTTCAATTTATGGTAAGCTCCTTTAGGTTACCTCTCCTTTCGTAGGTAAACCATGACTTGTTCACCTTCTTAGTACACCTTTTCTCTCTGATGCAAATCTTCCTTTGTCTTGTATACCTCATTTGTGCTTTGTAATTTTAGTCTGATCTCCTCTTGCATATCATGCATATATGCTTTACAAAAGATTCAAATTTTTATATAACTGATTCTCCCTTGGGAAGGCCAATTAGATCCATTATTACCTATGGGTTGTCTCTATAAACAATTTGAAAAGGAGACTTACCTGGAGACCTATTAATTCTATAATTGAAAGAAAATTCAGCCCATGTTTAAAACTAACACACAATGCCTTGGATTTTCTCCCACCAAGCTCCAAAGCAGATTGCTCAAGATTTTTTTCACTACTTTTTGTTTTCCCATTAGTCTGAGGATGATAGGCTGAACTACGTTGTAATATGTTGGAAAGATTCAAACACAATGTTCTCCAAAAATGGCCTAGAAACTTTGAATCTTGATAACTAGTGATTGATTTGGGCAGTCCATGTAGGCACACTATTTCTCTGAAGAATAATCCGTCCACCTTGCTTGAATCATTTGTTTTCTTACATGGTATGAAGTGGGCCATGTAACAAACTCGAGTTAAAATTTCATGTAATAAAAGTTATTAAAGGAAAAATAAGACCAAGGTCATGGGACACTTATTCCAAGATGAATGTTGGGCAAAATATTCTAGTGGGCATCACTTCATGTGTTTATGGCTAAGGGGAAATTGGCAAAGGCAATGAGAAAGGCTTTGAAAAAGGAAAAAAAAAAAAATTGGAATTTTATTTAAGAGAATAAAGGAAATTAGGAGAAAAGGGAGGTGAAAGGTCACATGTTGCATGTGAGGAGGAAATTGAAGGAACTGTTAAACACCATGTTGAAGAACACACATGGTGTATGAGGAGGATAAACACACACACACAAGAGACTCAACACAATGAAGGATAAGCGTGTAGCTCTCTTATTTTCCATTATACAAAGATGTACATTTATAGTACAATGGTGTGACTCTTGGTTTCATATTCCAAGGTCACTTGGACTCCATTGTGACTTTTTGCATTCCACACCTACCCATGTAGGATTAGGTGTTCCAAAATCCCCCCTTAATTCGAAGAGGTATGTGTGAGTCCAAGAAAATAGTTGTAATACAAATCTGCAAAGTATACATGGCAGCTCTTGGGCTGAATCAACTCTGCGAAATGTTGGAAAAAGAGGTGGTTTTAGGATGACCACAAACACTGAAACGCAAAACTTGTTGCAGTTCCCGGAACTCTTCCAAAGGCGGCAGAAAGGCTGAAAGCTTACGCAAGAGGGTGTCCCTCATAAAAGGAAACCTTGACCTAAAAGAAGGGAGGTCTACTACCTGTGATGGTTTTAGGATTACCAACAACTCTGGAATGCTTGTAGCATTTCCTGGAACTCAACCAAAGCTGGCAAGAAGCTGAAGGCTTCTGCTAGAGGAAGTGTTCCTCATATGAAAGGGAGACCTTCGACCTAAATAAGGGAGGTCTACTACCTATGATGGTTTTAGGTTATCCAATAACCAAAGATGATGGTTTTAGGTTATCCACCAACCGAAGGCATGCTCATGGGCATCCGTGTCTCTGGCTACATCTCTGAATCCGGAATGACGAATTGTGGCTCAAGCTCGCTTGAACTTCTGGCTACAACTTTGAACATGGAATGAGAGATTGTGGCTCAGGCTCTTGATATTTCGTCAAATCTTGTACATGACCACCATTTTCCCCCTGTCAGGGACAAGGTAAGATGATGGCAAAAACTCAACTGCAAGTTTGCTCAATATCCGTGAAAAAGTTCTAACATGTGTTGTAAACATCTTCTTGGCTGCTGATGCCCATTGCCAAGAAGCGATCCATCCAATATGAATCTTGGTTCTTGCAGGATGCTTATGTCTGAAGCATCTGTCTGAAGAATGGGTGTGCCGACCACAGTGCTTGCATGGATGAAGATCAAAACAGTGATCTTTCAGATGGCCAACTCGATCACAGTGTTGGCATTTTACGATCTGTGATTGTTGTGGAACATGATCTGGAACAGCTGCATGTGAACTTTCATACATGAATCCGACACTCTGAAATATGATGGGCTTTGTGTAGTCTGGAATATGAAAGGACACATCCTTGTCATATCCAAGACCAGTTCTGTGCTTGTTGTGGACAAGCTCTTCCCAAGGTCTGATGATGGGCTTGAGAAGTGCAGGTTGAACTGCTGCATCTGCATGTACATGTGCTCTAGTACAAGGAACTGAATGTGAATCATCTGCAACTTTATCTTCTTTCTTCTGATGAGTCATAATCTTCTGAACAGAAACAGGTTCAGAATGGTGACTCTTTTGCTGAAGTTCGTCTTGTTGGAGCTGAGATTCCAACTGTAAAAACTTAATCTTTTCATGTGCATCTAGCAAACAACTTTGAATGTTACAAAGAGCATCCTTGCTCATTTTTATCATATCATCAACATTTGAATGAATGAGGCTATTCAACAACACTAATGCCTCATTTATTTTGGCCATTTTCAACAACTTAGGCTCAAAAAATGAAAGGGTGTCGGCTTCAACTGAAAATGCACCCGTTTACAATGTGATTTAACAAGAAATACAAATGACTCAAGAGAACTTCCAACTATGGAAATCTCAAAGTACAAAATGTGCTCCTCAAATGATGGAGGGAAATCAACAATGACTTACATCAACAACTCAAATTCACTGATTCCAACTATGAATGAAGAGACAAATTCCACTCAAAATACAATGTTAGCTCAATACAATATTCAGCAAAAATGTGCAGCAAAACACTTGTGCAAGAGGCCTTTAAGGCAGCTGAATTTTTTCTTCAAATAACTGGTTTGCAATGATGGCAAACTTGTCTTCACGTGTAAATTTCTTCAAAAAATCACCCTCTTGTATATGCCACAAATCACACAATGTCAAATCTGCAAATTTCTCTATATGTACTGTCCATTCGATCACATGTCATTTTCTTCATTTCTGTTGTTCATGTCTTCTCTTTCTGCTCTTTCTCTCTTCCTCTCTCTGCTGTTTTTTTTTTTTTTTTTTTTAATTAATTAAAAAATAAGTTAATTAAAAAATTAGAATTAATTAAAAATGGGAAGAAGGGAATTAAAAGGGAAAGGGATTAATTTAAAATGAGATTAAAAAAGGATTATAAAAATGGGAATGTGGGAACCAATTTAAAAAGGGAGGATGAATTTTAAAAATTAAAAATTGGGGGGCATTATTGTAAATGGGGGTGGTTTTAATAATATAGGGAGGGTGGTATGGTATATTGAGGCGGTATTGATAATGTGG
Source organism: Pinus albicaulis (assembly GCA_034641835.2). Taxonomy (NCBI): domain Eukaryota; kingdom Viridiplantae; phylum Streptophyta; class Pinopsida; order Pinales; family Pinaceae; genus Pinus; species Pinus albicaulis. The sequence goes on along the minus strand of CM076579.1, from coordinate 1,670,716,275 downwards.
GAGGTGAGGAGTCGGGTTTGGGTATTGGATGCCGTGGGAAATGAGAGGTAGCATTAGCGCAAGGGAGGAGAGGAGTTTGCGTATAGGGTGAGCGGATTGTGATAGCAGGGGAGCTGGGTATAGGAGTGGATTGTGATAGCAGAGGTAGGCAATAAGTAGTAAGGGGGAGTGGTCGAGTGTGGAACAAGTCTGAATATTAAGCCGGAGGGATAAGGGAGGCGTTGGCAAGCAGAGTGATAAGGATGTGGGGATGGACGGGTTTGGTTAACGCAGCGTAGAGGAGCGGTTGTAGGGAGAAGGGAAAACACAGATGGGGTGAGGGAATAGTGGGTAGGTTTGCGTAGAGGGGGTGCAGCCGTGAGGGAGGCGGGTAGTGAATTGAGTTGTGGGAAGCGTGGAGGGGTAGGGATGTTGGGATGAGTAGAGCAGTCTATGCAGAGTCGAAAACTGTGTGGAGGGTCGTGGAGTGAGGCGAGTTGTATGGAGTGTGTAGGAGATGAGTTAACTGTTGAGGGAGGAGCAGCAGGCCGTAAGGGCGGAGTGAAGTGTGTAAAGAGTAGAAGAGGGGTAGGTGCGGATGCGTGTGGGAGATGAGTGAGAGTTCGAGGGTGAGCATATGGAATGCTGTGTGAGGTGTATGGAGAATGTTGCAGGGAGGTATGAGCGAGGGCGCAGATGTGTGAGGGGAGAGTTTGAAATTTTTATTTTTATTTTTAATTTAAAACCGCAGAGAGCAGGAGCAGAAATTTTTTCTTCTTGCAGGAATTTTACAAATGTACAGCAGTTTGTAATTTTTCAGCAGAATAACTTTCAGAAATTGCAGAGAAAATTTCGCCAGTAAACTCAGAAACTTTTCTAATAAAAACCAAAAACTTCTTCAGAAACCCTCTTTAAACAGTATTTTCCAGCAGCTCTTCAAATTGCAGATTTTAATAAGCAGAAATTGCAGAGAAAAATTAGAATGAAAACCTTCAGATGGGTAGTGTTGCCTTTCTTCAAAGCCAATGCTTGAATGCTGCCAATTTCTGAATGCTGCTCCTCTTCAAAACACTTCTGAATGCTTCTTCTTTTCAAAGCAGATTTCTGAATGCTACAGAAAATCTTTGACTGATGAATGCGGCAAAAAGGACTGCTGCAGAAACTCTCTAAAATGCTGCAAAAACGCCAAGAATTTTGCAGATATGCACAGGCCATAAACACAAATGGCTCACTCAATTTGGACCAGGGCCAGAAATCACCCGCTTTGATAGCATGTTAAACACACACATGGTGTAGGCGAAAGATGAACACACACACACAAGAGACTCAACACAATGAAGGATAAGCGTGTAGCTCTCTTATTTTCCATTATACAAAGATGTACATTTATAGTACAATGGTGTGATTCTTGGTTTCATATTCCAAGGTCACTTGGACTCCATTGTGACTTTTCGCATTCCACACCTACCCATGGAGGATTAGGTGTTCCAACAGGAACATTAAGGAAAATGAAAAAATCAGAGACATGAATAATAAAAATACATCAAAGCATTGGGCCTTTTGTCAGTTCGGTTTTAGAATTAGTATTAGAGAGGGGAAGAGCACCAAGAGGAGAAGGAAAGAAAGCAAGAAAAGGAAGGACAAGGAAAGAAAGAAAATCAAGGATCAAGCATCTTCAACGAGAATACTTGCAGGTAACAAGTTACATGTAAAATTTCCTAGCTAGTTTTGGCATGCATGTGTGTATTTGGTTTCTTTTTTTTCGTTGGCATGGATTTTTTTGGGTTTTGACAGTGATTTTAGCCTTGCCTTTCCATTTCTGGATAGCCATGGTGTGATGGTTGAGATTTGGATTGCTGGAAGGTTTTGGATCTGGGTGAGCGAGTCTCAGGAAAATCTCAAGGGTTGGTGGTGGAGATGGTTTTCTCTGGGAATCCATCAATAGGTGGGTAGAGACAGGAAAATTCCTTAAGGAATTATAAGGAATCCAAGCTTTGTTTGGTTTTTTGATCTCAAAACTGATTTATGATAGATCACGGTCTGTTGAGGATGGAGGTGGTTTAACCTCTGGATTCTTTTGGTTGTTTATGGATTGGTTTATCCCATGAGATCCCACATTCATGCTTGCAAAATGGCACAGGGGTGATTGGCTGAAAGAAAGATTTGGTTCAACCCAATCTATGGTTGGGTGGTACGTGGAAGTTGCTGACCTGGTTGGATTTTGCCTATATTTAATAAGAGCTAAGTTTATATTGATTTTGATGAGTAAATGTACTTGTTATTATGTGGCTTTAATGGATGTTCTGTAATTTTTATTTATCGGCATGGTTATTTGACAAATATTAGTCATGGATCTCTTCATATTTACTTATAACTAAGTGAATCATGAATACATGACCTAATTAGTGTTATGACAACTCTTGTGAGAAGGAAATGGACCTTCTCTTTAAAATTCAGATAAGTTTTGAGATCCGTATGTTCAGATATGCATTCATGACTTGTAGGTTGCATGTTTTCCAAGTGTTTGATAGAATGTCAGTCCCGGTTGGGAGAGGTCAGGTAAATTTATGGTTCAAGTTTTGGTTTATAAGCCTTGTTTCTATGTCTCTCATCATTTCTGAAAGTTTCATTGAGTTCTGGGTAGAGGCCTGAGTCCTAGCCTTGAAAAAGTGGCTTAGAATTTGGGGTCACTAGCATAGAGTTGACTAGAAAAGTCCATAGTCACTGGCAGGTAGGCCTATGGGAGTGATTGGAGGCTTACAGTTGCTTGCATGCCTTGGCAAGGGAGCGACTAAGGCTCTAGTTCAGTGAAAAATAGAGTTATTTCAGGGATTGGACATCTGGAGGGGTTGGGTTGCTCTTGGAGGTCTTATAACACCTGAGGGAAGTTAGTAGGGTCTTAAGTTGTCGACTCCATTTCCTTAAGGTCATATAGGAGGTTAAGACATATCATAGTGACCCGCAAATCATGTTTACCCTAGGAAAGCTGATGAAAGTGGGTAAATGTGGAGGAGTGGGTTACAACCATTTTGGAGAATCTTTCCACCATGACGAAAATAGGGTCGTTTCCTCTTCGAGTGCAAGGTAACCCCAAAACAACGCCCATGGAGATGTTTACCCATGACCCTTCCGGTACTAGCAAGGCCTTACACAAACTCATGTTTTATTATCCACCCTTAGAAATTTCACAAATGTTGCATGAAGTAAAAAATTTATTGACATTCTTCCTCATCTCAAGCCAAAAAAACATTCTCACTTATTAGACTGTATGTTTTGTCCCTACCAAAATGACCAACTAATCCATTCAAATTCATTTCTCTAATCATATTTTCCCTTCATGATCCCTAGGGAATGCAAAGTTGGAGTCCTTTAAACAAAAATCATCAACTAATAAATAATTTCCAGAAGGACTTATGTCTGCATTTACTGGACTATTGAGAGCCTCAATTATTTGGTTGAAATAGGGGTCTGTAGCATATCCTTCATTTCTTCAAACCCCACAACCTCGTTGGTCATAGTGACAAGTAGGTGATATATCCTACTTAAAGAATTTTCTACAAAATTAGTTTTCCCACTTATATGTTCCGCTACAAATTTATAACTCTGCAAAAACTATACCCATTTATCATGCTTATGGGACAAATTGGCCTAATAATTTATATATTTCAGCGATTGATTGTTAGTTAATGGGAAATTCTTGATGTAAAAGGTAGTGTCTACATTGTTTCAATGCTTGAAGAATTGCTTATAGTTCTTTATCATAGTTGCCATGCATTTTTTTAGCATCATTTAATTTCTCACTAAAAAAGGAAATTGGTTGACCTTCCTGGCTGAGGACCCCTCAAATTGCAACAATTGAAGCATCGCATTCAATGGTAAACACCTTATCAAAATCTGGTAGATCTAGAATGAGGGAATTAGTCACTTTTCTGTTGAGATGTTCAAAACTCCTCTCAGTTACCTTAGTCCATGAAAATGACATCCCCTCATACAATCAGTTAAGGTAACACTTACCCCACTGTAATTTCTAATATATTTCTTCTAAAAGTTTATTGGCCCATGAAAACTCCTCACATTTGTAATGGCTTGAGGGGCACACCATTCTAATATGGATCTAACCTTTTATGGGTCTATACTCACTCCATTTGGAGAAATTAAATTCCCAATGAAAACTAATTTATCCGTACAAAATTCACTCTTCTCAAGGTTCAGAAACACTATTTCTATTATAAATGTATCAAACACTATCTTTAAATGATTCAAATTCTCTTCCATGTTTCTACTAAAAATGAAAACATCATCAAAATAAATAATGACAAATTTCCTAATGGAGGGTCTAAATACCTGGTTCATCGTTCACGTAAAATTGGCAAGAACATTAGATAATTTGAATGGTGTGACTAACCATTCGTACAATCCATTCTAAGGTTTGAACATTGTCTTCCATTCATCACCTTCTCTAATCCATATTTTTTGGTAATTGCTCCTTAATTCCACCTTAGAGAATATTTTCACACTACCCAAGTATTCTAAGATGTCATCCATATGAGGTGTGGATATCTATACTTTACTGTGATTTTGTTGATAGCCCTAGAGTCAATGTATAGTCTCCATTTATTCCCTTTCATAGGTGGGAGTAAAGTAAGAGTGATACAAGGACTCATGTTTTCTCTAATGAATCCTTTTGCCAAAAAATCTAAAACATGTCTTCTCATTTCTTCATCCTTTTGAGAGGATGACCTATAGGTAGTTTGATTAGGGAGTTTTGAGTTTGATACCAAGTCAATATTGTGTGTAATTCCTCTTGAAGGTGGTAATCCTACAGGTAGTTCTACTAGAGTTATGTCAAAATATTATGTCAATAGTTCTTGAAGCCCTCGTGAGAGTGTTCACCCTTAAGGTGTCCTTTCCTCTTTCAAGCACAACAGGTAACAAATTCCCCACTTAATTTGCTTACAAAAATTCTTATAACCCATTGTCACAAGTGATAATGATTGTCATTTCAAACACCTCTTTTCCTTTCCATGGCTTCGAAATATGCTTTTCCCATCACGTCGAACTTCATAAGTGTTTTCTAGGGCATAATGGACTACTTTCCGATCCTATTGCCAGGGTCTTAGAAAATAACATGCTATTGGTTGATGTAGCTTAGACAAGTGTTCTAGCCTCAGGTGGTGCCAAAGAGGCTAGAAACAAAAGAGAAAAAAATATCTCCAAGCCCAGGTTATTCTTTTGAATGGAAATGTCTTAATTAAATTAGTTAATCACTTTTAATTATATTCCTAAGTTTTAACTTAGGGAAATACATAAATTAATTAGTAATAGTTGAGACATAGTCGATTTTCTTCTAAAGACTTCTAGAAAAGTTTCTAAGAAATATTAGCCATCGATTAGATCATTTCAGATCTAGATCTTGACCATTGATTTTTCAATGAGAGATTACAAAGGAAATCGATGGGAAACATTAAAGATTAAGATCAGGGTTATTCAAGATTGACACCAACGAGGGTTTCAGAAACAATTGTAGCAGTGAATATTTTCTGGTCTTTTCTTTCATCATTATTCTTTTAGTTTCCAAGATACGGAGGAGGAATTATCCCAAAGATATTTTGTAGATAGGGAGGCCAGGTTATTGAGGTCGTGACGATTCTAGGAGGGCCATGTTTTCTTTGAGAGAGGTCAAGATTCTCTATGGACGTCATATTTTCTAGGAGAAGGGCATATGAGATTGCTAGGAGGGTCGTACGAGTTACCAGAAGAGCCAAGAGGCTGATTTTGTCTAGGCCATGAGCATCATAGAGTCCAAGAGACACACATGTGATGTCATACAGGCCGTACTTTCCAGTGTGAGGCCATGTTAGGTTGCAAAGGGAGGTTGTGATCCTTCCATGGGTTAGATCAACTTGTGGAGGTGAAGAATTTTTTGTTGGCGCTTTGTCGAGATCTGGAAAGAAATATTGTAATATTTATCAATTGCATAATTTGTTGAAGATAATATTTAAACCCTTAGACCTGAAGAATTTGTTTTCCCTTTAGGGTTTTTTTAAGGGATATATTGTATGAAAAAATTGGTGTCCATTTTGTGATTGGTTTTTTCTTAGAGTAATCACAACTTATTTTTGGTGAATATTGCAATTGTGTTTTATTCAATATTTACAATATAATATTCTTTCTTAGAATTATATACATTGGATAATTACCAATTGATTGTAATAAGAAATAATTTGTCGTTTTTTCACACATCCATTGGGACTATGTAACATGATACCTTGTTTTCATAAAGACCTATCTTAAAAGAAACCAAACAAGATTTATCAATAAGCATGCTAGGGATTAGACATTAGAATGCAAGCAAGTTGTAACTTTTCTACCATATTAATGCTTAACAGATTTCAATTATACTTAACTTTGTCCTCACACTTGTTGAATTTTATAGCTATGGTTGGTCTTCATAATTTATATTTTAGCCCTTAAATTATAAGATATGTTATTTATTTCATTTTAGCCAAATGCATGTAATGATTAATATAAGACATATTCTTCATGTTGGTTTCAAAAGAGAAAAATTTGAATTTTTTGCCCCAACCTTGTCAAGTCAACCCTCCCTCAAGTCAAGTCGGCCTCAGTTGAAGAGACACCCATTTAGGCCATCCATAACACTATATATACTCCACTCATCTTCCTCCACAAGGAAAAATTCAATCTCACACACAAGAAGGTATTTTATGGGCATCCAAGCGAAGGAGAAGAAGAAGAAGGAAAAAGAAGGTCAAAGACACCTCAAAAATATTTTCTATCGGTCTTTGAATTCACACATGTGACTCTCTCTCTCTCTCTCTCTTTCTCTCTCTCCAACTTTGCACTTGTGGCTATTTTTGAGAAGCAGGGTCAAAATTTTGGGTAGTAGGGCCGAAATTCTGGGCAACAGTTTCTGGGTAGTAGAGCTGAAATTTTCAGCAACAGTTCTTAGGAAGTAGGGTTGAAATTCTAGGCAACAATTTCTAGGCATCGGGGTTGAAATTCTGGGCAGTTTCTGGGAGGCTGAATTTCGTCCTAGGTAGATTAGGTAGGGTCAAGTTTGTTGGGAAGATTGAATACTTGACAAGAGGGAAGTTTGACCATTGTATTGTTGGTTAGTTTGACCATCATATTGGCTAGAAGAATTAGGTTTATTTCTAGTTGAATTGAAGAATTCCTCTAAAGAAAAGGTTGTGTTTTTCCCCGAAGTAGGTTTTCCCATAAGTAATTATCATTTTTCAGAAATTAGTGCTTATATCTATTGCACTTGAAAAATCAGTAGCACTTTCATTTAGTGCATAAAACGCTCTTCCTCATCTTGTTTCTCGATATCATATTCTTTTTTAACATTAAGGTCTCCTCCCTCTTCTGCTTCAACTTCTTGAACCGTAACCTCCTCTTCTACAACCATTTCTGGACATTGTCTTACCCTTACCACGAGACAAATTCTCCTCACATTTCAAAGCATATTGATACACTTCATCCACTGAGGAGGACTTAACTAAAGCCATTTCATCTTGGAGTTGGAACCACAAACCATGACATATCTAGCAATGGATTGTTCACTATCTTCTTGGAGGTTTTCTCTTATCTGGAGCTTCATAAACAACTGAGTGTACTCCTTAACAAAATAATCCTTCTGTCTCAAGTTCTAAACTGTTTGAGCACAATCTGTAAGTAATTTAAAGGTAAAAATTTAGCCTCAACTCTTTTAGCATCTCGGGCCATAACTTGATTTTCTCTTTACCTCGGTTCTTCCAAGTATTCTGAAGGTTATCCCACCATAAGGTAGCATGCGACTGCATGTTTTTCACTACAAATTTCACTCTCCTAGGGCCCTCTTCATTGATGTTCTCCATATCAAAATACCTCTAATTCTTGCATCCATTCTATTAACAACTCAGGATCTAGGTCACCCTTGAAGTCTGAAAGCTAGGTCTTCACCTTGGTTTCCTGTCTTGAGTTTGCTTCTATCAGCCTTTCCATGGGGTTCATTTCTCTACTAGGGGTTGGGGCATTCTCTAGTTCTTCTTTTGACTCATTTGATCGAAATCCAACATCAATAGTTACTAACCTCCTTAGCAATACCTCCCCCTCATTCTGTCTTAATCCAACATTCCTCCTTCCCCTACTTCCCCAGTTCAAATGAATTCCTGCTCTAGTACCAAAATGATATAGACTCCTCAGGTTGCTATAGGATCGTATCTAAACCACTTCGATAGAACACACTTATGTATAGAAACACCAACCAACAAATGTAGACTCAAACCAAGAAATTAAAAATTTGGTGGGCTAACCAAAACACAAACCTCAAAACTATAAAATTTAGATTTCGATTCTAAATAACATTCAGATCTCCTATAGAAACAACCTTTGTTCTCAGCCAAAAAGCTCCCCTACTTATTTTTTTGTCATCCTTAAAAAACCTGCCTCTGCCCTCCAAAAGTAGTTATAACATTCCACTACTTTCCTCCCCTTATAGATCCCCCAAATTTCGAGATTTATTCCCTAATCTAAATTGAACTCACTTTTCCGTGACAAATCCCCTAAATTTCGAGAATTATTTCCTGATCCCTTGTGGAGATCAAATAAATCTCCACACATTTATAGAGTCATATTACATCACTCTCTCGTGCAAGCTCTAACTTCTTTATCATTATATAAATACATTTTTTTCAATTATATCAAAAATAAAATTCAAAAATAATTACGCTGAAGGCATTTTCTATTGTGAGGTTTATCCTCATGACACTGTTTAAATTCGTCGTCTCTAACATAATATTGAATAAGTGTCCCACTCCTCCGTTTAACTTTACACTCCCCTCCGTTTAATGCCTTTGCCATTTAATGTCGTCAGTGTTCCTTTCCACATTAACTCTGTTTAACGTTGCACTCCCCTCCGTTTAATGCCTTTTCCATTTAACGTCGTCAACGTTCCTTTGCACATTAATGTGCAAATACTAGCATATTGAATTGTAATTTAGTAATGCATATAAAACTTAACCTCATAATTTGCTTTTGGTTTTTTAACATAATGGAAAAAATAAAATAAACAAATCATGTTTAGATTTGAAGTTAGAGTGATGTGTGCATGTCGTTAGCATACCTTAATGAAAGGGCAAGTCTTATTTCCTTGGCTATTAGTTATTAATGTGATTGGACATATACAATCACATTTAATAAAACATAGCCCAAGAAAATAAATTTTGCCCATCATTTATTTTGAAAGTGAAAACCTCAACCTTACTAAAACAATGATATACGCCAAATTCCGTAACCCACACTCCATCCCTTTGAGAAACAAATACTTTTCAGTCTATTGGCCCATAAATGTATCTGCAAAGTAACTGCGCACGTTGGATTAAAGCAAGTACACCATCCAACGGTGGGCATAAAGCAAGTACACCATCCAACGGTGGGCATCTATTCCCCAGATACATTTATGGGCCAATAGACTGAAAAGTATTTGTTTCCATCCCTTTGACTCTGATAAAGGTACGGAAAATTGAACCCCTCTAGGCTCTCATGACAGAGCGCTGAGTGTCATTGACTTGTGGAGCTTCAACCACCCATCAAGATTGATTGCGACGTTGTTTCAATCACTCGGTGGAGCTTCAACTAAGATTGATTACGACGTTGTTTCAAGGACCAGTAACCAACGTGGGCCACACCTGAAAGTTTTCATATTGTGTTGAAAGGAGGACACTGAGGTACATACTCGACACTTTGAAAACCCTGATAGGTGATTGCGACGTTGTTTAAGAGACCGACTTTTCGTTACAGGCTGAGCATTTGCGCACTGGAGCACAACCATTTCCACCGCTCGAAAACCCTAACACGCGATTGCGACATTTTGTCACCTTCGACCTTTCACTGGTGTAGGGATTTGGTCAGGGTTGAAATGGCGTAGGCCATACACTGACTGAATCGTCCCATTCCGGGAAATTAAAAATCATTCCATACGGCAAATTTGTACTTGAACAGTACTTAGACTGCAATTTTGAAATAATTAAATTACAAATTTGCTTTTGGGTCAAGGTCCTACCTGAAATTATGCCGGATAGGGACGCGATTTCGTTGAAGATTTCGTTAGGGTTAGGGTAGGGTAAGACAAGAAAGTCGGCATTCGATTTCGTTGCAGATTCCCCGGAGTTAGGGTAAGACAAGAAAGTCGGTATTTCGCTAAGCAGTACTTTAACGAGGCGCGGAAAAGGATATGATCGAATGTAGGAATAACAAAATCTCCAAGGACAGGTTCGCCTGCTCGAATACTGTTAGCAGACCAGAGTATTTTCTGCTGTCGGCTATTCGGTGCGCTATGTCGGCTATTCGGTGCGCTATAGGGTATTATGCTTCTGATGCTTCTGGCATCTGACATTTCCTCTGTGAGCGCACTCATCACCCATCTTGACATTCTTTCCGCTCTGGGGGCTCTGGGGCAAAGTATCTCTCTGTTTTCGGCCTGTCCAAAACACATGCATCATGTTTTTATTTGTTTTTATTTGTGTGTCCATTACATTACAAAACACATGCATTATGTTTCTACAACATTTGTAGTACAAATTGTTTTTAAAGCAATTTTTTTAGAATTTTTCTAAATATATGTATATTTTTAAAATTTGGCAAGAATTCATTTTTGATAGATAATCTTGCACAATTGAAGTGTTTTAGGGGTTTTTCAAAACGCTGAATCCATATATACAGTTAAAAAACTAATTACAATTTAAATAACACAAATCAAGATCCGAAAACTCTAAAAAGTCACACTAAAAACAACTCTTTTGTAGTATGTCCATCACATTCCAAGACACATGCATCATGTTGTTATATGTTTGTCCATCACATAGTCATCCATAAAACGAATACTCGAAAATTTGAAATAGCGTAGTCTAAAGAGCCCGCGTTTTGACCCAAATTCCGGCCACGATTTTCAGAAAATCCGGCAAAGATTTGCCCAGAAACTTGTTTATAGTTGTTAAACATTAGTATTTTGAGTGCCCCAGGGGTTTTTGATAATGCTGAATCCATTTCCACTATCAAAAATGAATTCCAAGCACTGCAACTACCTGATTTTTGCAAATTTAGTTGACCGGATTCCAGCGGATTTCTGCCGTCCGGGCCAAAACGCGAGCTCGGTAGACAACTCCATTTGAAATTTGAAATTTATTTCACGCTGTTGTGATATTGATGTCTGATGAGGAAATGGTACATATTTCGTAGACTATAAGATATTAAATGCCGTGGAGCAGTTTATACCTACTTTTAAATTTAAATTCTGTGTCGACTCTCCAAAATATATACTTCATAGTTGTCCACCATTCAAAAATTTAGAAGACAATTTATTATATAATATTATGTGATAAAATAACATGATCTATACAATAATGGAATGTTTGATAGGCACAATAATATTGAGAAGGGCTAATAAAAAATTAAAAAAATATTATGGAGAGATGTAATTTTTAATTTTATTTTTTTATTATACTAATATATGGTTGTTATTTTATTAATGTATTTATGTTTTATTGAAATTTATATGTTAGAAATTCCACATAAGTACGGTAAAGTGGATTATAGTTTTAATTTTGAAACTTTATATAAATAATTTATAATATTTATTTGTTAAAGATTATGTAGATGCTTATTTTATAAATAAGAAATATTCGTATGTTTATTAGAAGTGATTTTTTAATTTTATTTTATATGTTTCTATATTTATTATAAGTGATTTTTTTTGTCTTTTATAATTTAAAGTCAGAAGTTTATATATTTTTAAAAAAATTGTTATTATTTAATTATAATTGTTATTTATTTATTTTAATATACAGTTTTAATGAAAATATAAATTTTAAGTTTGAATTAAAAAATAATAGTTTTAATTTATTTATATAATAGTAAAATAATCATAATTTAAATAACATACAATAAATATAGAATATATAAAGTTTATGACAATAAATTATTGTTGTATATGAAATATTTGAAAGATGTTTATTCATTTATTTGTTTTGGATAATTGTACAAAATTGTCTTGTAACCATTTGATTTTAGTAGGGAGTTCGCTTACTTCTCGCATCATCTTTGGGTTCATGAATAGGTTGTAAGAACAAATGAATTCTTCTATGGAGTATAGAGGTTGATTCTTAGACCTTTTGGCGTCACTTACAACATATAGGAATTCAAACTCTCTATACAATCTTCTCCCTTGACCTCCAATAACAATATGGTTGCATAGGATAAATCCATCTACAAGGTTTTGCCTAATTTTCTGGCCCAAAATCTAGAAGGTAACATGGAATAGACCACTGGAATGTTAGCCACAACAATGTCCATGACCACGCTCTTCATGGGGATTTGGGTGAGGGACATTTTAGAAAATCCACATAGATTCCACTGATCTTGTAATATGCTTAAACAAAATAATCGATTCTATTCTACAAATTGCAGAAACTAATTACGATCGCAAAATCATATGAACAAGAAGGAGATAATTTCAATCGCACAACATAACGATTTCTCTGGGGAAAGCCTTAGTTAAAAACCCCACTCTTTCTCCTCTAAGTCAATGAAGATATCTCTATTACCCATCATATGGAATGAGACACCAGTGTCGAGATACCACATGCTTCCCATCACTGTGCTTGTCATGCAGGCAATGAGAGTAAAATTAAGCTCGAATTGTGAAGCTAGAGCTTCACCTGTTGTTGCAACCGCTGGTTCCTTCTTGCTTACCTTCTTCTGTGGACATTTCATGGCATAGTGAACGAACTTGTGACAATGAAAACACTTGATGTTGGACAAGTCTTTCTTCTTGTCCTATTCACCTTGGGATTTATGTCCATTAGCTTTCTTTCCTTTGTTGACTAATGCAAAGTCTTCTTCCATTGCTTTGGAAGAGGTCTCGTCTTTAGTGTTCCGTCTTATCTCTCCTTGCACCAAGTCATACCATAATCGCTCCCACTCTGGTAACTTCTCCCTCTCATTTACTAAATCCTGGTAACTATGCCATCTTTTGGGAAGGCCTAGAAGTGCTAGGCTCACCAGATCATCCTCGACAAGGGTAACACCAACACTTTCAAGCTCATCCCGACATTGGCTGAACTTGGTTAGGTACTTTGGTATTGAGTCGCCCTCCTCCATCTTGATTTTTTCGAGTTTTTCCTTTAGCGCCAACTACCTATGGTCGTTGTTTTTATGAAAGAAATATGTTAAGGCCTTCCAAATATCATATAGAATTGTCTTTCCATGGAGTTTTGAGACAATATGATCTCAAACTCCTTTCAATAGAATCCTTCTTTCCTTCGCTGTGTTCTTCTTCCATGCTGCCAGATCTTGAGCATCTGCTGCTGCAGGCTTAGGAATATCACTGTTTATGAACTCCTTTAGCCCATTGTCTTCGAACATTGCTTCCATCTTGTCCTTCCAAACTATGTAACTCGAACTACCCTCACTAGCACATTCAAATCTCAATCGAGAGAAATACATCCTGATCATGCTGCTATCCTGAAGAGTAGATATACAAATTCGATTCACCTTCTCCAAACAAACTTGTATTATACTCTTCTATAGTTATTCCTACTCTGATACCATATAGAAAATCCACGTAGATTTAACTGAACTTGCAATGCGCTAAAACAAAGTACTTGAATCTACTATACAAATTGCGGAAACCAATTAGGATAGCAAAATCACATGAATAAAAAAGAAAATGAATTTCAATCACACAACACTAGAATTTATCTGAGGAAATCCTCAACTAAAAACCCCACTATCTGTATATTCCATAAATCAAAGAATATGAGAACAATACAATGCTTCTTTAGAGAACTCTCTGCACTATCTCTGTTTGTCCTGCTGATTCCAAGACAATCTTGATTCAATACTTAACTAATTTCTTGGTCTTCCTTGCGCAATTTCCAGGAATCAGAAGCCCGATGAGTGCCATTTCTAATTGCCATTTCAACAGGTTAAAAGGCCTACCAATGAAATTAGGATTTCAGGGTGGTTCGACCGCTCGAAAACCCTAACACGCGATTACGACGTTGTGTCTGCTTCGACCTTTCACTGGTGTAGGGATTTGGTCAGGGTCGAAATGGCGTTGGCCATAGACTCACTGAATCGTCCCATTCCGTCAAAATAAAAATCATTCCATATGGTAATGTGTAGTCGAACAGTACTTAGACTGCAATTTTGAATTAATTAAATTACAAATTTGCCTTTGGGTCAAGGTCCTACCTGAAATTATCCCGGAAAGAGGCGCGATTTCGTTGAAGATTTCGCTAGGGTTAGGGTAGGGTAAGACAAGAAAGTCGGCATTCGATTTCGTTGAAGATTCCCCTGGAGTTAGGGTAAGACAAGAGAGTCGGTATTTCGCGAAACAGTACTTTAACGAGACGCGGAAAAGGATATGATCGAATATAGGAATAACAAAATCTCCAAGGACAGGTTCGCCTTCTCGAATACTGTTAGCAGACAGAAGGCCCTTCTGCTGTCGGCTATAGAGCTGTCACAGGTCATTCGGTGCCTACTTGAAACCAGAGTGATTGATAGCGATGTAGAAATAGGGTCGCCGCCATTCCACGAGCAATATCTCTGCAATGGCGTGGCATGTGGTATGTATATCCTCAGATTCTAAAGCAATTAAATAATGTTTAGCAGCAGCGTAAATATTGGTTACCCCTATCTTATATATTTTAGAGCTGTTAGAGGACAACCTTGGAGAACTGTGAGACCAGGAAGACATCGAGGAAGACATTTTATGAGCAAGGGAATTTGGTATACATATATGAAAGGATATTTTAATGTTTATGAGATTAAAAATAGTTCATGGGACTATAAGTTTTCTTGTTTTTCTTACTTAAATTGATGATGAGCTGACCCAACCTTCTAACAGTGCCATCACTGAAAAGACAATGCCACGGAATTGATGCTAACATATTGTGGTAACCATCCCTAGAAGAATGGTAAGGATTACTAGGTGTCAAGCTATTAGAGATTTTACATGGTTTTAAGCCTTCAATGGTCTCTTGTCATGTAGCACCAACACGTTTCTCATTTATGCCCGCATCACCTCATAATACTTCACTTGGACTACACCTCACAAATCAACATTTGTTTAAGTTGTCTTACACAAGTTATGTAGCAAAATCTCAAACTCAACCTATCTTTATTATCCACTTTAACATCTACATGTGCATTCATATGTTAATTACTACATTAACTTCATCATAATGTAATATTCTTTATCAACATGTACAATTACATGTAAATAACATAATCCACATTATACTTGCATAAACATCCAATCACACATGTAAAAATACACCAAGTATACAAAGGAAGTGGCCCTTGGTCTTGCTTCAAAAATTATTTATATAATGTTGGAAATTACAACTCGTACATAGGTTCGAGTCAGGTTCCCACCTGAGTCAATCTGACTAATCATGAAGACAATACCTAATTCCACCCTTCAGGTCATTGCCACTTGTTCTAAGAACATTGCACGGGTCATGAACATGCATCTTGATTTGTCCTACTCCAGTCCTATAGGGGCTTCACTGGGGGAGCAATACCATACCACATGCATTCATATTGGAGGATATAAATTGAGGAAAAAATGAGATAATATATTGGGGGATATATAGGGGATAACGAGTTTTTATATTGGCAGGTATAAAAAATAGAGCTCAAAGCTAATGAAAAAATATAAAGGGGTATAAAAAATGTTAATGAAAAAAATGATACCTACAATATCTAGTGAAAGTACGGGTTTTTTAAATTGCGAAGATGTATTGGGTTCGTATTGGTAGGGCGTTAAATAATGTGATTTTTAGAGGTATTTTCCAATATGTAGTCAAATTAAGAGTATTGTTTAATATGCAATGAACACACGTGATATGCCAAAGGTTCATTAAGTGAAGCCCTCGTGTCTAGTCCATTGATCCACTTCCCAAACATTCAATTGGAAGAGTGAACAATTGTTCCAGGAGAAAATAAACCCCCTTTGTTGACTCCTTTCTCTCACGTTGCGATACTACTCGTTCCTCTCGCTAAGTGAACTCTTTCTGCGGTTTGGTTTGTTTTGTTATGCCATTATGTCTTCCTCTTCATTTGGTTCATTCTCCCATCTTATATATATATGGGACGAGGGGGAATGCCAAAGGGTATAACCCTTGGCATTCAGGCACATGTCACAATTGTTCACCCTCAAGCCGACCCATTCCAACTTGTTCCATCTATGGCATGAATTTTCCCTTATTCCACTCATCATCTCATCATAAGATTGGGCCGTGGACACCCAACATCACACCACTCATCTTGTCTTGGATACATGGGCCAACATGCTAAGTCGTCTTTCCTGATCTTGGGTGTGTGCACATGTTGTTGTGCTCCCACACACACCAATTATGTTGTATAGGTTGGTTGTACATGCCCACCTCCATGCCCAATCATCTCGATGAAGCCATCTCATGTGCCCATCATGCGCCCAAGGCACCGAGCTTGCACAGATCCTCATATTTCCTAAAAGATGTTGCAAGTAACATCACATTTCTTGCAATGGAAATGTAATTGCACCTACACTTCTTCGATTATGTGTGTGATTGTCTTAAGGGATTGACATCCTCCCCCAATCTAAGAAATTATCATCTTCAATAATGCTCCAATCCATAACTACTCAAGTCGCAAACTAAAGTCTCACATCATGAAGAACCTTTGGATGATGTATATGTCTGCATCTATTGAAATAACTCGTACATGCCGTCCATGTGTTAGATCCCCCTGTGGGTCTTGACTAATTAAGTAGCTAATCTGATTGTTACACCATCCTCCATAAGACCTCATGCCACTCACATGAGTGCAATATCCTCCAACCTCAAATCATCCAAGCAACCCCATCAATATATGCTCTACATGTGCATGGTACCTCAAAGGCACCCAACATGTGTCTCACCATCCAACTTCAATAATGAGCCAATACTCCTCATGGCTCAATGTGAATGTGAGACACAATAATCATGGTGACTACCAACTCCATCTCCAGTCCCCATCTAATTTGTTGGAAGTACTCCTCCATAATTCTCTGTAAGATACCTCAAGAATGGTGGATATGAATCGATCCTTCCTTTCGCCTCTTCAACTAGACAATCCAACTTTGGACCACATGGCCAACCTCCTTCTAAGTTTCCTGTGGCTGAACCAATCCCTTCCTTGGCCCATTTGTATCAAGACATATCCATCTAGCCACACTCTTGGATGATAGGTGCCATGCTCATGTCATCACTAGAAACATAAAGCATTAATCCATCCCCCTCCAAATGATCTACTCTCAACGCCAAGCTCTCAATCCTATCAATGAAGACCATGATAATTTTCACATACTACAAGAGAAGAGTGTTCATTAAATCCATTTGCTCACGAATGTCACCACCCAACTAATGATCTACTTTATAAGACATCTGAATAGAAGTAATCCTAATAGCTGACTCTGAAGCTCCCTTTAGAGTCTTCACTATAATAAGATCCTATCCTCATAGAATTAACAAACATCCCATGTGTGGAACTGTCACTGCTCTTTTTGCAATAAAAAACTCTAGTACCAACACCAACTCATGGTCATCCAAATGCACAATGATGTAGCTCGCCTTTCCTTTCTAGTATTTGATGTGAATGGGTACATCCTCAATTATCCAAATCACATGCATCTCTCTTGAATTAACTACCTTGAAGGATGCATGTGTGGGATTGAATTTAAATTCAATATTTCTCGCCACATCTTCCCTTATAAACTTATGTGTAGCCACACTGTCAATCATAGCCACCATTTTAACACCATTAATATATATAGTCACAAAGTCAAGTCGAGTCCTCTCCTGATCCCACTTTGTGATAGCCTTCTTCATAGAAGCTACATTCAAAACCTGCAATACTTCAATTGTTGGCACTTCCTCTTTCTCCAAAGCAACCACCTTATGCTTCAATGGGAAATTCTTCACCAAATTCCCCTATTGTATCTTAAGAGACAATCCCTCAGTTGTGAAAGGAATCCGTGCTTAAGACATTTTAAAAGTGTGTCACAGAAATGATTTTACCATGAGGTCTTTGTTCTATCCCTTTGGAGACTAGTTTTCTAAAACCCTTAATGATTTGGAATAATAAAAGACTTGATAATGCCATTCACTGCTGATATCTGAATGAAAAGGAGAATTGCAGGGAAAACTCAAAGTAATATGCTGAAAACATAGAATCTACCACTTCTAAGTTTCAAAGGAAATTCATGGAGAGAGAGGAAACTCGAAATAATATGTTGTAAACAAAGAATCTATTCCTTTAAAGTTTTATAGGGAGTTTGTGAAGAGAGGGGAAACTCAAAATAATATGTTGTAAACACAGAATCTATTACTTTTAAGTTTCAGATAGAATTTGTGAAGGGAGAAGAGATGGAGTGAAGGAGCACAAATTAAGGTTATTTATCTCTTACTCACATATGTAATTAAGAGATCGACTGCTACATTACTTCACTTCATTCAAAGAAGAAGGGACAAAAAATAGCACAAGAAACATGAATCGCCATCAACAGTTGTAGGAAACTTACTGCTTCTTTCATTTACCCATCAGAAAAATAAGTACAAAATGTAATCCCCAAGAGGTCCAGTACTTAGGCCCTCCTTTCTTTCTTTTTCTCTTGCTTAAATACATCAAAAACAATTTGTAACTGCTGGAACTTCTTGTAACTACTCAAACTTCCTAAAAATATGTAAACTACCTATTACATCGCAATTAAATATTTCATTACAATGTCGATCTTTAAACAAGAAAGAAAAATAAACTAGAAGTATCAATCTATTTGCATGGATCTGATTTGTTGCTAATGTGTCTCTGTCCGTTTCGGCTGTGATGTCCCAACAATATGCATAAACATGTCTCCACTAGACTCTGCCCATGCTTTTGTGTTTCGAATGCTATCATCATGTCACCTGCTACCCGGCTTTGCCTCTTCTGCTCATGCCTTAGTGCGTTATGTCTTTTCTTGTCCTTTGCCCTACGTTGGATCACATACCCAAGTCTTTTTTCCTACATTCATACTTTCTTCCCTAAACTGTTGCAAGACTTGGACTTGAAATATATTTTATTCACCCTTAGAGAAGCATCATGTCTGCTTTCTATCGCATCTTGGTGTTTCACTGGCTTTACATTATAATCCTTCATTTCTTCCTCTGATGCGATTTAACACAAGAAATGCCTTACCTCTGTATTTGAAAACCTTTGGAGTTCACTTTTGAAACCACATCGCATCTGCCCACAAATCGCAAATGGGGGATTTTCTTATGAAAGACAGGAGGTAAGTGTTAAAATGTGCGAGATGTGAAGTGAGATGGGCAGAAGGTGACGTGGCAGAACGGAGGTGGGACCACCCGTAGGTTGCATATCACAAGTTTTACATGGGAGCAAGCGGAGGTTAAACGTTATGTTTTGCGAAATGCGGGGGTGGGGAAGGTGTCGTGGCACGAACGGAGGTGGGACTGTGCCCGCAGATCGCATATCGCAAGGTTTATATATAAGCGGAGGGCGGTAAATGTTAAAAAGCACAATGTGCGAAGTGCGATGTATGAGAGGGATGACGTGGAAGGGTGGAGGTGGGACCACCCGCAGATCGCATGTCGCAAGTTTTACATGGGAGAAAGTGGAGGGTAAAAGGTAAGATTTGCGATATGAGATGGAATCTATGGCCGACACGTGGCTCTTCTTCACAATCTCCAATCCATTAACTCTCTTGCATCTTTATTTGCAATATCCATTCTTAACCGCTTATCTCTAGCTTAGATCTCGCGATCTAATCTTGTCCATCCATCTGAATTGCGTTCCTATGCTATGATCTCTGTCGTCCATCTCTCCACTTCAATTCTGTGCTTTGATCCTGATAGTATATTTTCCCCTTTGCGTCTCCTGAAAACCATTAAGTTCTTTTAAGGTAAATATGCTATTTCTCTGCTTTCTCTGATTTGAAAGTAAAGGGTGTGGGCTCCAACTATCACCATGTAATGTCCTTTATTGAAACCTAAAACCACTTGCTAGGGCATTTAAGTAGTTTTTTGGAATTTGAAGAGAGTGTTCCCGCAATTCATGTCAACCGTCGATTTGCAGGTGAGCGGATTAAACGAGACTGCTTGCGGGAGCACCCCATGGTATAAATATCATGCAATTTGTGCTCTCGGGTTGCCGTTGGATCTGGGCGCAATGAATACGTGCCTTCAATATACTTGAAATGGGAAGAATGATAATCTTGTTTAATTTTAACTTCATGAATATAAAAGGTTTTTTTCTCTCTCATTGTTTGAGACCATGGATATGAAAATGAAAAACTTCTATTTAGACCTATTCTAGAGATATGGCTAATTTGTGTTTTACATACATTGAATATAAAATGTTTTTTCTCTCATTGTTTGAGACCATGGATATGAAAATAAAAAACTTCTAGATATTTAAAACTATTCGAGAGATTGATTGACTTGTAGGGGCATTTACTCTTAGGTTAAAACCTATGTTTTGTATCAAATCACTTGTGGTTTCAATGGGAAACTTTTATGGCTAATTTGTGTTTTACATGTTGAATATAAAAGGATTTTTCTCTCTCATTGTTTGAGACCATGGATATGAAAATGAAAAACTATATAATTGGTTAAAACCTATGTTTTGTATTAAATTACTTTTTGTTTCTAAATAAGTTATATGCACATTTAATATAAAAGGTTTTTTCTCTCATTGTTTGAGTCCATGGATATGAAAATGAAAATGAAAAAATTCTATATTTAAAACTATTCAAGAGATTGATTGACTTGTAGGGGCATTTACTCTTAGGTTAAAACCATGTTTTGTATCAAATCACTTATGGTTTCAATGGGAAACTTTTATGGCTAATTCAAGTGTTTTACATGTTGAATGACTTGTAGGGGCATTTACTCTTAGGTTAAAACCTATGTTTTGTATCAAATCACTTATGGTTTCAATGGGAAACTTTTATGGCTAATTCAATTGTTTTACATGTTGAACATAAAAGGTTTTTTTCTCTCTCATTGTTTGAGACCATGGATATGAAAATGAAAAAATTCTATTTAGATCTATTCTAGAGATATGGCTAATTTTTGTTTTACATATATTGAATATAAAATGTTTTTTCTCTCATTGTTTGAGACCATGGATATGAAAATGAAAAAATTCTATATGTAGGGGCATTTACTCTTAGGTTATTTAAACCTATGTTTTGTATCAAATCACTTATGGTTTCAATGGGAAAATTTTATGGCTAATTTGTGTTTTACATGTTGAATATAAAAGGTTTTTTTCTCTCTCATTGTTTGAGACCATGTATATGAAAATGAAAAACTTCTATTTAGATCTATTCTAGAGATATGGCTAATTTGTGTTTTACATACATTGAATATAAAAGGTTTTTTCTCTCTCATTGTTTGAGACCATGGATATGAAAATGAAAAACTATATACTTGGTTAAAACCTATGTTTTGTATCAAATTACTTTTTGTTTCTAAATATTAGATACATGTGACTGTAGGGGCATTTAGATCTATTCCAAAGATTGACTGTAGGGGCATTTACTAGATATTTCACCTTTCATAAAAGATGAGATCCAAAGGCTACCTAGCCCTTTACAGACTCTGCCTATAGAACTACCATGGATATGAAAATGAAAAACTTTTAATTAGATCTATTCTATAAATTAAATGTAGGGGCATTTACTAGATTAGGTTAAAACCTATGTTTTGTATCAAATCACTTTTGGTTTCAATGGGAAAATTTTATGGCTAATTTGTGTTTTACATGTTGAATATAAAAGGTTTTCTCTCTCTCATTGTTTGAGACCATGGATATGAACCTTAAAAACTATATAATTGGTTAAAACCTATGTTTTGTATCAAATTATTTTTTGCTTCTAAATACTATATACATGTTGAATATCAATTGGATGCACATAACATGCAAGTTATGTGAAAATGATGGATGATGAATGACCTAAGTGAATCTCCATATCAATTGGATGAAGTTATGTGCAGATGATGCATGATGAATGAGGTGATGTTGATCATAACCTTTACATCTATATGATAGGAAGCTTGATATATATAACAAGGTTTAGACTAGATATAATTTTGGAATTCAAGTTATGTGCAGATGATGGATGATGAATGACCTAAGTGAATCTCCATATCAATTGGATGCAAGTTATGTGCAGATGATGGATGATGAATGAGGTGATGTTGATCATAACCTTTACATCTATATGATAGGAAGCTTGATATACATAAAAAGGTTTAGACTAGATATAATTTTGGAATTCAAGTTATGTGCAGATGATTGATGATGAATGACCTAAGTGAATCTCCATATCAATTGGATGCAAGTTATGTGCAGATGATGGATGATGAATGAGGTGATCTGTTGATCATAACCTTTACATTTATATGATAGGAAGCTTGATATACATAACAAGGTTTAAAGACTAGATATAATTTTGGAATTTATATTAGTTGGAATATTTCAATCAACAACTAAATAGAGTCATCTATTACCAACAAACAGATATGAAGATACTTGAAAGAGACTACAAACAATGGACTACAGTACCCAAAAGGTGAGAAAGTCATCTAAAATAGCCGAAAATAGCAGAGCCGGAGCTGAAAATAGCAGAGACAGCCAAAAAAAGTACATGTGTATATATAATTTATATAAACATGTTCCAAAATATTCTCAAATGTGCACAGTATTATTATAAATTTTTATATCTAATTAATAGACAAGACCAAAAAAAGCAGAGACAGGGCCAAAAAAAGTAGAGACAAAGCCTCTCTCATTCATAAATTCTCTACTGAAAAATAGTGAATGTTAAACGTACTTGGACGCTGAAGACGCTGAAGTCACTGCAGAGGACGCTGAAGTCGCAGCATATGATGTTGAAGTCGCAGCAGAGGACGTTGAAGACGTCGATGAAGACCTCTGCAACAAAAAAATCAACAGAAATTAAAATTAAATTAAAAAATCAACAAAAATTAAAAACAACAACAACCAAAAAACTTATAGAAATTTATAATTTGGTATCTTACCTCCTTGAGCTTAATGCGCGCGAGAATGCTGGACATAAGTGAGCGCGCGAGAATGCTAGACAGATACGAGCGCGCAGGAGAATGTTGGACAGAAACGAGCGCGCGGTAAATGTGAATAGAAACCCGGAAAAGGTTGCAGGTGATATATTTATAAAATAATAGTTCGGTCGAACTTTGTTTGCTGGTTTTCCAAACTCTGGCAAAAAATCTGTTCGCCATTGCTATCAGTACGTCGTCAATTGAAATGGAAAACGAAGTTCGGCCGAACTAAATTCAATAGTTCATAAAGATATGGAGGTGCTTAAGATAAGTCATGAAAATGACTTATCTAGCAAAAATACATTGATTAAAGAATTGAGAGAAGATCTTACAAAATCTGAAGGCATTCCTACTGTAGAGGAATTCATAAAAGAAGCATTGGCATTAAATGCCTTACTCTCAAAGCAACAAAATTTGTTCATCTTACAAATGTCAAACATAGTTCCACACTTGGAAATCAGTTAACATTTGACTAATACAGTCATTGACCAAAGAATTGAGTTTAATGAACTCAATACCAAAATTTATGATTATATTGAATGGCAGGATTCAGAAGAAGGGAGAAAGTCAAGCCTCCCAAAGATTAAAGAGAATTATAAAGATATCCTCTTTACTAACTGGGATGCACAGGTAAAATAAGCAGAATTGGCCATAGCCAGAGTAGCAGGTATATCAAAGAGTTTGGTTAAGATGATTAACCACATGTTTCATACTTCTAGTATGATTAAAGAAGGAAATCACAAAGCGATTCCTGATCTCAGAAATTTAGAGCAAAGATGGAAAAACACAGGTCAACTCAGAGAAGAAACACTTGCACAAATGAAAAAGACTGATTGGGAAGCGTACTGGCAGCTACTGGTTAAGCCTCATAGCCAAATAATGACATTGAATTGTTCTTTGGATTCCATACAAAAAATGCAGCCACTTTTACGGGATGCTATATTTACTGGGCAGATGAAGATACAACTCGGGAAACCTCCACAAGTTCAGCCAATATCCGATATTTGCGAGCAGAAAAGAAAAGCTGGCAGTAATCTATCATCGGGCATGATCATTAGTTAGTTTGTTTTTATAATTTCAAATTTAGCAATTAGATACTAGGAATGAGGAAGGTTGTTTGAAACCACCTCATAAGATATTTTTGTAAGTAATTAATGTAGTATTTAAATCCTTCTCATGCATTTAGAGAAGGGTCCAGAATTTTATTGAGAAAATTTACAAAAAATGCTTGATTGTAGGTTTGTGGATGCCTTGATAAAATAATGGAACACGGCCTTTTCAATTATATATCATTTTTTTTATCATTGTTGATGCACTTTTGTATTATTTGAAAGACTTATTGATAGAAGAGTTGATTCTGGCCTATTATCACTGATCAGATGAACAGGACAACACACATCTGGTACTATTATCGTGTATGCTAACTCTCTTTTAAATATTAGTGATAAGTCTAGCTTTCATGAATTATATATGAAATCAATTGTTTCTGTTTGAAATATCAGTTGCACTATTGTACGATATAAAGATAGAAATTGATTTGTTTTATATATAATCATTATAATATATGTGATATGTTTCACATCTTCTTTTGATTAACTATTTCTCAAGAGAATCATCTTACAAAAGTACTAATTCTATTAAATCTGTGATGATCTAAATCATCACAGATTGAATAGATATCATTCTAGATCACATCAAATTAGTATTATCCCAGGTTAGATTAGATTAGACTTAATTCAAAGTTTTGCATTTTAGAATAAATTTGTTTTAGTTTTTAGTGATTCTTCATCCAAATCCTTTGAGAGAAACCCAACAATCATACAAAAAACCAAATATGGGAAAGTGGTTCCATTACATCCAGTCGGAGCCACTATCCCAAACGGAAAAAGAACTGTCTTAAAGTCCGGACCGGGTGGTTATCCCCCTTGTTGTTGCCACAGATTTCTAAGGCCTCAACAGAATCCTATAAAAATATCTTACAATAATGATTTTATATCTTACAATAATGAAATTTGTCATAGATGCATATCAAATCCTATGATTTTATATCTTACAATAATGACAACTAGATTCACATCAAATCCTTTCAAACTTTGCAGGTGAAATAATCATAAAACTTAAAAAAATCTTATAACCAAGTAATCCGAGGAAACACATTATGCAATATATACTTAAGAGTTTATGATATTTTTTTTAAGAAATAAGTGTGCAATGCTTTAGTTATGCTTATTTTAGAGAAATAAGTGTGCAATGCTTTAGCTATGCTTAGGCCCACTACAAGATGGGTAGTTAAAGCCACTAATGACTAAGCCCTCATATGTAATGTCATCATCTTTGACACTGATGACTAAGCCCTCATATGTAGTGTCATATTTTCACAACATATATAAGATGGGTAGAACTTTACATATGGTCACCTATGACAGTAATTTGTAAATTATTATAGTATACTTTTAATTCCACATACATATTCCAAGGTGTATTGATAGTTGTTACTAATATTTTGGGATAGGGAATGTTATTTCGGAAAGGGGTAGTATTCAAAGTTGGAAGATTATATTAAAATGAGTTTATATTATAATATGAAACTATATTTTTAAATTATTGACAAATTCAAAAAAAAATATTTTGTTTTTGTAAATTTTTATGGATATTTTAATAAAAAAGTTAGTTAAAATGGATTTGGTCAAGGGAATCAAGCATGGATTTCTAGGAATCATCTTATATCACTAAAACATACAAGAAGGATTCAAAAATAAATAAAGGATTTCTTGGGCATTATGTTGGAGATCAAAGAGATGTCGAATTAAGATCGACAATACCATTTCATTAATGCATTACAACCATGGGAACATACTGACTGGCAAAGATAGAATTTCCAAACTCTTGTAGAAGCAATCATTGCACTTGTTACGGGCAATGTCACCCTAATGTCCTGGGTTGATAAACCTCACAGAGCAGGGGCATGTCATCACAAGAAGGACTCAAATTACCAACTTCTATGCTTTAAACTAGAAAGTGAGGATTGCAGATCTTACCCGTTTATCCTTCGTTTGTAGTAGATCTCATAGGGTTCAAACCCCCTGCAACTCCTCGTGCTCCGGAACCTGCAAATTAGTAATGAACAAGCACAAAAACCTAGTTGCACAACATATATGTCCTAGATGTTAGTAACATAGCATACATAATCTCATAAAGATAACAAGAAATAAACTATTCAAGATTATTAAGCATGTATAAGAGATATACGACACATGAACATCAGGAACAAGATGGTACTTCTTTCATGGATAACATGTACATAAAACAATAGTGGAGAAATCACCTGAGATTTGCCATGGCCTTGAGCAAAACCGTCCTCCGAATTCGTCCAGCACTAGCCTCACAAAGCCTCTTCCATGAATAGTGCACAAAGGATGTCACATAGAATGAATGTGATCATCACAAGAAAACAAGGGTTTCCTGAAAATCTGGGAAGTGCAGGAGGCATAGGGAAAATATCATACTTGATCAGGGCTATAACAGGCTATAATATCTATAATTCTCTCTCTTCCCCCCTTAGGCCATTCCCTTGAGGCGTATTTATACTTCCTCAAATTAGTCTTTTCAGTTGGGGACAGTTAGGCCATGGGCTGGGGTAGTTAAGTTATTGGAAAAACTGCAAACATCGCCTCAATAACAGGGAAAATTTAAATTTTTTAATATTTTAAATGGCATACACAGGTTTGCTATGTATGGACCCGCATGCACACGCTGAAAAAACTAGGCAGAGTCGCATATGGATTTTAAAATATTGTTTTTTGAGAAGTGTGACCAAGTCTGAATGGAAGGGTTTCCCAAGGCCAGTGCATAATTCATCAAGTATAAAGTGGTGATAAATGATGCTATAACAACACTAGACAACCTTTTATATTTCAGCAGGAAGGGGAAGTCTAGAAGTAAAGAAGAGGGAGGTCGAGTTGATAAGGGAAAGAAGAAGAAACAATGGAAGAATTCTTCCAAGGATGATGAAGTGAAGCAAACAAACACTACAAAGGAAAAGAAGCCTCTTTTATGTTCGATATGTTCATGGAGGTTTTTGTAGCCTAATTTGACTCAGCTAAAAGTCAAGAGAAGTTCTAAGCAATTCAAGGTTATTGAGGAACAATTGTTAAAATTTCAAGAAGACCTGTAATATGCTCGAAAGAATAACCACAAGCTCAACGAGGATTCATCATCACATGTGCACTAGAACCAAAATCAAGGAAGCAACAACGTTGGAGGTGTAATATAAACCAGAGGAGCAGCAAAGAGAAAAGCGTGCAGGAGGGGTCAAGTCAGGCTTATTCGCGTGCAGAACAGTTCAAGAGTCGAGTCAATTGAAGCGTTCAAAACATAGGTTTTAACCTAAGAGTAAATGCCCCTACAAGTCAATCAATCTCTCGAATAGTTTTAAATATCTAGAAGTTTTTTATTTTCATATCCATGGTCTCAAACAATGAGAGGAAAAACCTTTTATATTCAATGTATGTAAAACACAAATTAGCCATATCTCTAGAATAGATCTAAATAGAAGTTTTTCATTTTCATATCCATGGTCTCAAACAATGAGAGAGAAAAAAACCTTTTATATTCAACATGTAAAACACTTGAATTAGCCATAAAGTTTCCCATTGAAACCATAAGTGATTTGATACAAAATATAGGTTTAAATAACCTAAGAGTAAATGCCCCTACAAATCAATGAATCTCTTGAATAGTTTTAAATAGAACTTTTTCATTTTCATATCCATGGACTCAAACAATGAGAGAAAAAACTTTTTATATTCAATGTACATGTAAAACACAAATTAGCCATATCTCTAGAATAGATCTAAATATAAGTTTTTCATTCTCATATCCATGGTCTCAAACAATGAGAGAGAAAAAAACCTTTTATATTCAACATGTAAAACACTTGAATTAGCCATAGAAGTTTCCCATTGAAACCATAAGTGATTTGATACAAAGCATAGGTTTTAACCTAAGAGTCAATGTATGTAAAACACAAATTAGCCATAGCTCTAGAGAATAGATCTAAATATAATTTTTTCATTTTCATATCCATGGTCTCAAACAGTGAGAGAGAAAAAACCTTTTATATTCAACATGTATATAAATTATTTAGAAACAAAAAGTAATTTAATACAAAACATAGGATTTAACCAATTATATAGTTTTTCATTTTCATATCCATGGTCTCAAACAATGAGAGAGAAAAAACCTTTTATATTTAACATGTAAAAAAAAAGCTAGCCATAAAAGTTTCCCATTGAAACCAAAAGTGATTTGATACAAAACATATAGGTTTTAAAACCTAATCTAGTAAATGCCTCTACATTCAATATTTATAATAGATCTAATTAGAAGTTTTTCATTTTCATATCCATGGTAGTTCTATCGGCAGAGTCTGTAAAGGGTCAGGTAGCCTCTGGATCTCATCTTTTATGAAAGGTGACATATCTAGTAAATTCCCCTACAGTCAATCGCTGGAATAGATCTAAATGCCCCTACTGTCAACATGTATATAGTATTTAGAAACAAAAAGTAATTTGATACAAAACATAGTTTTTAACCAAGTATATAGTTTTTCATTTTCATATCCATGGTCTCAAACAATGAGAGAGAAAAAACCTTTTATATTCAACATGTAAAACACAAATTAGCCATAAAAATTTCCCATTGAAACCAAAAGTGATTTGATACAAAACATATAGGTTTTAAAACCTAATCTAGTAAATGCCCCTACATTCAATCTTTAGAATATATCTAATTAGAAGTTTTTCATTTTCATATCCATGGTAGTTCTATAGGCAGAGTCTGTAAAGGGCCAGGTAGCTTCTGGATCTAATCTTTTATGAAAGGTGACATATCTAGTAAATGCCCCTACAGTCAATCTCTGGAATAGATCTAAATTCCCCTACAGTCAACAAGTATATAGTATTTAGAAACAAAAAGTAATTTGGTACAAAACATAGTTTTTAACGAAGTATATAGTTTTTCATTTTCATATTCATGGTCTCAAACAATGAGAGAGAAAAACCTTTTATATTCAACATGTAAAACACAAATTAGCCATAAAAGTTTCCCATTGAAACCAAAAGTGAGTTGATTCAAAACATATAGGTTTTAAAACCTAATATAGTAAATGCCCCTATATTCAATTTTTAGAATAGATATAATTAGAAGTTTTTCATTTTCATATCCATGGTAGTTCTATAGGCAGAGTCTGTAAAGGGCCAGGTAGCCTCTGGATCTCATCTTTTATGAAAGATGACATATCTAGTAAATGCCCCTACAATCAATCTCTGGAATAGATCTAAATATAAGTTTTTCATTTCTCCCATGCATTTGAAATAAATGTCAACTAAATATATATATATATATATATATTGAATTTGTTTTTTTAGGGATAAGAAAACCATTAAATATGGTTGAAAAATGGAAATTAGTTATTTAAAAAATTAATTGTAAATGTCCATTGTAGATATATATATCATGGAGGATGAACAACGAAGATCAACATAATCCCATATCTCTACGAGAGGGGAGGATCAAGGATCAGGATCGAGAGCTGTTCATGGTAAATTTAAATATAATCTTAAATCTCCATACATGTGTGTACATATGGAATTGATTTTTTATCAAATTTGTGAGTTAAATTAGTTGTTAATAAACTTTTAATTTTTAATTTTTTAGGAGCTAATAAGAAGAGAAGGGTCTCTACTCCAGCCATGGATGCCCATGTTTCACCCAGTCGTGGTATGGTTTTAACACAATTTAATCAATGAATATGTACATGTGTATTTATATGTATGCATGTATTTTTCAATTGATTATAAATTTGTATTTGTTTATGAAGCTTCTCTGTCCTCTCGAGAGATTGGTGGTGGTTCAAATCCCCTTAGAGGGCCATCAATAAGTGGTAGCAGGTTGCATGAAGGTGGTGATATTTATTCTCCTGGAGGCCAATCAATGGCTGGTGGTGCTGGTTCTCAGCAGCGTTGTTCTGGTTCTCAATAGTTTCAGGGTGGAGAATATGCTAGCGAACCACGTTGAGGTTGTCATCAATTTCAATATTTTTTTCATTGAATTTGTACAAATTTGTTTACATGTGTTTTTTTTAATATACAAAATTATATATATATTGATGCAGATGCTGAAAATGTTCCAAATATTGGTCAAAATAGATGCAAGGCAGAACGCTACATTCAAGAAGAAGGTTGTCTACCCACCACAACTTATCCGGACGACATTTCTGATATACCATGGGAAAGAAACATGGTGCAATGCACCTTAGAAAGGTGTCAACAAATTCATGCAAGATTGCGAAGAGATCTCGTGGCTTTGACTCTACCTGCTGAGAGTCTACAAAGCCTTGAAATAGTTACACATTCATTGGCCGAAATAGTAAATGTGTACAAAAATATTCGGCCAACGAATGATACATTTGTAGAAGTCATGAGAAAGAGAAAGGAAACAGTAATGGGTCCTGATAAATGGGAGGATGTAAAATAAAGAGTTACAAAAGATATGGCGAAGTCAATGTTTAATTTCAAGGAAGGGCCAAAAAGAAAAATGTTGAAGGTGCAATATTTCAAGCACCCCGATATAGCTCACTATTTGTATGATAGGCACCTTGCGGCCTATGGAAGGCTCCCATAGAACGATGAGGTTCTTGTTTATTTTGCACAATTGTTTTATGCAGATTTTTTTTTATAAATGAAACCCAATTACAATGACCTTCCGTTAGAATTTTTTGGTCTGAGGAAATTTCGATTGTGTGACCGTAAGGGCACTAAGCGAGATGTGGAGTTGCCTCGCCCTGAGCCGCCATTGGTGAGTCGACCTTTTCAGGTTGAAACTCTACGGTCAGAGATGGATACGAATACTCAAATAAGTCGAGAAGCAAGGGATTTCATGATCGACAATGTTTACAACGGATTGGGTGGAGTTGATGTTTTTCTAAATCGACAAAGAGCACGTGAGAATGCACGTGCCAATTTTTTGTATTGTTCAAATGAAGAGATTGACAACATGAATTTTGAAGATCTCCGAATATATGCAAAGAATTTTCGCAATGGTTGGAAAGACCTAATTCTTCATGAGGGAGAGGACACGGGAATGGTATGTGTTAATTACCTTAGGGTTCAATTATTTTAACACATAAATTTGTACAATTTGTAATAAATACATGTGTATGTACATGTATACATTTATTTTTATGTACATTAATCTAACAAAAATGTATCATTATATGTTAAAACACCATTTTCAGTTGTCACGCACGATGAATGACGAAAATGTTAATATCACGTTCGGGACCTCTAGTTCAAATAATGCAGATGGGTCTCACCATCAAGATGTGTTGGCAAATGTTAGTGTTTCTTAAGTGATATTTTTAAAATAAATAATTGTGCACACATGTACATGTATGCATATATAATAATAAAATATTTTAATAGATTCCGATTCCGTCCGATGTTTTTGGGATGGCAGTACCTTCTTCTTCCTTGGGAGATGTACCTTCTACTTCCTTAGGAGATGTGCCACATCCACAACAAGTATGGACAATTTTTCACTTTTAAAATTTATGTTTAAGTTATATATATATTTCACCTCAAAAAGTTCCATTAAAAATTGAGATATATATATTTATATCTTGAGTTTAATTTTTTTGAATTTTAGGTTCTTGGATATTTTGTTTTGGAGCCTCTCTTAGGAGATGTCCCAAATTCACCTGCAGAAGTATTCAATTTTTCACTTATATATATATATATATATATATATATATATATATATATATGTTTTTTTAATTTAGTTATAATTTATAAATTGAAGTTTATTTAAGTTTTATTATAAATTGAGATCTTGATCTTGAATTATTTTATACTTTTAAAATTTTGAATTTTAGGTTTCTATAGAAGATTTCTTTAATCCACGGACTCTAGCGACAGAGATAGGAACATCCACACCATTTCAACCATTTGAACAAGTTGTCTAACTTTTTTTTTTAATATTATTGAAAATAAGTTTATATATGTACACGTGCATTTTCATCTGAAATTTTTTAATATATATATATATATACACACATGTATATTTTACAGTTTACTGTTGGAGATGTTCCCATGGGAGAACTTGTAGCAAGCGAACAAATGGAGAGGGAACCTCATGAGGTACTCCATGATTTTTTTTTTTATATTTTGTTTTTTACATGAAGTTCTATATATATTCTCACTCATTTTTAAAACATCAAATTTTAATGTTTGTATGTGCATTGTGTACAGGTTTCCCATGCTTAGCAAGATAGCACGCGGATTGAGACTCTGATAGGAAAGACACTACATCCATCTGTATTTGATGGACATGATTTGTAGATTTGATTTCAAGATTTAGATAGTCTTAAATTTACTTTTTTATATATTATCTAGATGCACTGTCATATATATATAACTTGATACTTGATACTTGTGAGATCTACAATTTTTGGACATATTTTATTACAGTGTTAATATAATTTGTTTTGTTCCAAAAATTTAAGTTTTGGATGGTTTTAGTACTTTTGGCATGTGAATGTGAAGTAATGTTGTTATATAATTTGTTTGGTTTTTAAAACTTTTAAGTTTTGGATAATTGAACTACTAGTAATGTTCTCATCTATAAATTAATGTTTTTCTTCTGAACTACATTTGACATGTTATGTAATGATGTGTTATAATTTGTTTTGTTTTTAAAATTTAAGTTTTGGATGCTTGAAGTACATTTGGCATGTGAAGTAATGTTGTGATCTATAATTTTTTGTTAAATTAAAAGTTAAGTTTTTGATGGTTTCAATATACATTTGGCATGTGATATAATGTTAAATGTTTTTATTGGATAGTTGAACTATAATTGGCATGGCATGTGAAGTAATGTTACATGATATAATCAAAAAGTTTTTAAAACTCAAGTTTTGGATGGTTTCAATCTACATTTGGCATGTGATATTTAATGTTAAATGTTTAATGTTTTTTTTGGATAGTGAAGAACTACAATTGGCATGGCATGTGAGGTAATACATGCATGTGAAGTAATGTTGTGATCTATAATTTCTGGTTAAATTAAAGGTTAAGTTTTGGATGGTTTCAATCTACATTTGGCATGTGATATAATGTTAAATGTTTTTATTGGATAGTTGAACTATAATTGGCATGGCATGTGAAGTAATGTTGCGCGTTATATAATCAAAAAAAAATTAAAACATAAATTTTGGATGGTTTCAATCTACATTTGGAACATGTGATATAATGTTAAATGTTTTTATTGGATAGTTGAACTACAATTGGATGGAATGTCAAGTAATTTTGTGATTTAATCAAAAAAGTTTTAAAACTCAAGTTTTGGATGGTTGAAGTACATTAGGGAGGTGAAGTAATGTTGTGATATAATAAAAGAAGTTTTAAAAACTAAGTTTTGGATACCATTTCAATCTACATTTGGCATGTGATATAATGTTAAATGTTTAATGTTTTTATTGGATAGTTTAACTACAATTGGCATGACTTGTGAAGTAATCTGTTTTGATATAACCAAAAAGTTTTTAAAATCCATGTTTTGGACATGGTTGAAATACATTTGGTAAGTTTTTAAAAAAAAATTCACTCAAACAATAGTATGTAGTATGTAAGGTTTTCATCAATACACATAGAACATATTCGATCGTTGGATAGAAAAATTTTGTACTAGATTTTCAATCAAGAATAGAGATGTGGGTCAAATCCCACCAAAAGTCGAAGAAGTAATACGAGTCTCTTGTCTGAAAGGAATATTCGTACAAAATTATACTGCGGATGATTTATTTACATTGTGGATATTTTTTACCAAAAAGGCCCACAAGAAAAATTCGGCATACATTGAGTTCATGTATATATCCAGTACGTGCAACATTTTTCATCAATGCACATTGAAAAACTACTTTCAGATAATTGCATTCTAGAACATATACATTGAGTACGTGAAACATTTTTCATCAATCCACATAGTAAAACTACTTGAACAATTAATTGCATTCTAGAAGAGATATCTATATATATATATATATGAAACATTTTTCATCAATGCATGTATAAAAAAGCTACTTTCAGTTGATATTAGAGTGTGCATGTACCAAAACAATTTGTACATGTGCAAACACTTGCACAGATAACATAACAAGGAAACTCAATTTTTAATTGAGTACTGGAAGTTCTAGAACATATAATCCAAAGAGAATAAATTGTTGGGCAGTTCAATCAAAAAAATTCCAATGGAATGCCATCTTCAATAATCCGTTCATGATCGGATTTTGACATTTTCCATTTCTTAATATTCGTTTTTTTCTTTGATTGAACCTCGATCAACTTTATGCGTGCTTCACACACCAAGTTACTATATTGACAACTTATGAAATCAGGTTCATAGTCTTCAAAGTAAACAAAATTCCCACTTTGATTAGTTTGTCTGAAAAAATAACCTTTTAGTATAATAGATCCTCTTTCATATAGAAATATGTGATCATTATAGTCTTCTAATAATTTCATTTTTCGTTTAGTGAAACGCATTAAATAATACTTCACATTTTCATCGTTGTCAGTAGGTGCAATTACAACAAAAACATCTCCTGCACATTAAAACAAACTTGAAAAATTTTTACATATTCAAATTTATTTCTAGATCTTTATCATTAGAAAGAAATTCAAATGTTACCTTCTCTAACAAGATCAGAAACTCAATCACCATCGGATGATATTGTAGTCTCCTCTGATTGAATTTCTTCAAACATTGCAACACACATTTTGCCCTTTGTATTTATCTCTGTATGTTTCAAATATTTTACATACATTTTGTTTTCACAAACGTCATTGGAATTTGTGTTGTCTATGCAAACAGGACAAAAACAAGAATATTTTCTCTTATCCAATCCAAACACATTTTGGATGACTTTGTTTTAATTGAATGCAATTTTCGAGTCCCTTTTATTGTTTCAACGTCATTTCCAATTGATCTATCTACGTCTTCAATCCCAATATGCCAAAAAAACCTTTATATGGAAAATTTAAAGAAGAATGTAAATATGATATCAAAATACAATCAAAGATAATCATTGTGATAAATGTACATTGTTTATTTAATTAGATGTCCAATAAAAATTAAATTGAATGTACCTTCGCACTTCCCTTGATTGGTTAGTCTCATGGCTTAGAGCAGCGATGCACCATTGAACAACTTATTTCGCGTCCACAATTCGGCTTGCAGAGGGGTTCATTTGATATCTTTGAAGTGCTGGTTTTATGCATGCCCCTGCACCGTCATGTTCTCCTTTTCCATGGCCAGTCTCAAAGAAATTCCAACAATGTTTAATGCAGGTTTTCTTATGAAGACAACACAACCAAAAGAATGATCGTGCAGATTTGAATTGTCCTATGCATCCGTCTGACCATATCCAATGTTCATTGAATGTTATTCCACGATTTTTCAAGGAATCATAAATTTTTTGAAAACAGTGCTGTACAAAATATGTATCATGTGTACGATCTTCACTGATATAAAAGTGATTATTTAATAATATGTCGATTTTCACTGGTGCTTTCTATATGATCGACATTTTTTTCAGCATGTCTATATAGAATATGGACGAGCATAGAGACTTGGTCAGAATGATAGTATTCACTCTGAATTTATTTTTGTGGAACAAATGTGTAGTTTTTTGCAAAATCAATTACTGACAAAATGGTCCGTGGTGGAAAAAATTCACGGGATTTTTTGAATTACAAGTCTTGCCATCGAGCTCTATGAGAAAGCTTGGTGTATTTGTAAATTTCTGCCTCAAACTTTCTCAAAAAGTCTATCACAAATTTTTTTTCTTCTCGTAATTCAATTCTTTTAACACTATTTTCACCTTGAATCAATGTATGGATATATTCATATCTCTTCCATTTCACTTTCATGTTGGACAATGATTGATCATTTATATCAGTACGATATTTTTTTTTTTTTAAAATTTAGTCAAATTTCCACAATCATCGCATTTTTTACCACCAACACATTTCTTTTCGTAAAATAGTTCATCGCTTTCTCTTTCACATAGAATTTGAGATATGAAATCACGGATAGTGGAAGGAGAAGGTGAATCTTTCCAAAATGTTCTACCAAAATCAAGGAATGTGTCATAATATAACTCAAATTCCACATGATAACGACAACAACAAGTGTCGTGTACGGTGATAGGTTTTACATACCATGGTTTTTGTTGAACAAATGCACCGATTGAAACATGAATTTCACAATTCTCTTCTTTGAACTTGTTGAACAACTCTATTTGAGTGGTTTACAAGAAATGTTTTTCATGTTCTTCGTACTGATTTTGTGCTATTCTTCTTCACATCACATGCCTTGCAGTTGGCAAAACATGCGAATTTTTCTTCCAATATTCAAATATTATTTTTTTAACATTTTCTCCAAGTCTATATTTGTATGGTTGCCTACAAATAGCTCTCCAACAAGCAAGTTCATCATTTACATCTATTTGCAACCGAAATTTCCGATGTTTGTGCATAGTTTTTCGCGAGGTTCCTAATGCTCGTGCCATAGATTTTACCAAGCGATTCTCTTTAGTACTTGATGAAACAAATGCCATATGTATTGCTCTACGTACAACTAAATTATTTTTCTGTCTAAATCTTTTAATTGAATTTATAGCACTATTTATATTTTGTATCACATTTTCCTTCATTTTTTTTTTTTTTTATCTTTGGTTGATTTTCGAATACCCAATGAAGTCGTAGCTTCTTTTAATTTCCTTAATGATAGGAGACCTTTCAACATTTGGGCTTGAACTGTCACATTTTCCTTTATGAAATACTTCTCAAAAATGCAGTTAACACGATATCGTATATAATGGTCAGCTTTTTTATCTCCATATGTGTGAGTGTCAACATTTTCTAACATCTCGTCATCGACATTGATTTCATCTATACATATTCGAATGAATAGTGTACACAGTAAGTTTACATATTCAATAAATAACTAAATTAATAAATATATGTATAATTTCAATAATACGTGCATGTGTTCAACATATATATATATATATACACACCTTGTGATTCAATTTCTTCACTTGAATTTCTTTCATCATTTTCACAATCTTCAATCATTGGTTTAATATCTCTTTCACTTTATCTTTCAAAATTTTATATCTCATCATCAATGTTTTGAGGAATATCTCTCTCTGTTTACATTGCAAATTATTTTTCAAATTAGTTCATCAAATAAAAATTAAGCTTCACATTTTACACTAGGAAAATTTTAAATATATCAAAATCACAATATTTATATTTACATAACTGTTTCAACTTCTAGTTGAGGTTGATTTTCCCCTTCAATATTTGAGTGTGCTTCTATCTTTATTTTGCGAGATTATCTCGTCTCTTCTCTACGTTCCTTAGGGTCTCTTTTTCGATCATATTTTCTTGTACAATTTCTTCGATTTCCCATGATAATAGAGTATGAAGTTCAATTTTTTTTTTCAAAAATTTAAACAAAAAATCAATTAAAAAAAACATCACAAAAGATTTAATTTAAAAAAAAAAACTCATTTTAAAATTTTTGCAAAAAATACATACTCCAATCCAAAACACTTTAAAAAATTCAAGAAAAAAATGTCTTACAAAAATGAAATGAAGTTCAAAATATTTCCTTCCAAGTCCTACAAAAAAATTTCATTTAAAAAGTTACACAAAAACTCATTTTAAAAAATTATTATAAAATATTTACTTCAACCCAAAACCAAAAAATGTCCTTTCGAAATTAAGCCCAAATTCATAATTTAAAAAAAAATGAAGCCTAAAAAACTGTATCACATAACTTCAAGAAATGTCTTTTGAATGTACCTCCAAGAAATTTTGAATGTACCTCCAAGAAAATTCTTTAAACCCAAAAAAATTCCTTGCAAAATCAGATCAAATGTACGAAAATAATGTGTCTCAAAGAAAAGTCCTTTGAATGTACCTCCAAGAAAAGTCCTTAAACCCAAAACAATTCTTTGCAAAATCAGATCAAGACTTTTGTAAAATCAGACAAAATGTGCGAAAATATGCGAAAATAATGAATGGTTTCGTGGAAATTTTATATTTCCACGAAATGTTATTTTTGGAGGGGCTCGACGATACTTTCTGGCCGACGGAAAGATAAGTCAAAGTTCGGCCGAACTTCTAATAAATAGTTCGGCCAAACTACTTTGTCGTTTGATTTAATGTGCCGTCGGTGCAAAAAGTAGTTCGGCCAAACTTTGCTTAAGAGTTTGGCCGAACTAACGCGTCACCAGTTACGCAGAGCCAAGCCCTGAAGATGTTTCTGCAACTTTGGACTAATTAAACTCCATGAAACATTATAAATTAACTGTCGGACCCAAGAAAAGCATTTTCAGAATTGAATCTACTTTCAAGAAATATAACTTCCATGGAATTTCATAAATATTTACTAATTTTAATTAATTTTGTAATGAAATGGATGCAAACAATTTCTGAAGGTCATTGTGATTCAGTGAAATCAAAATTCTGTATCTTCCCAAATACATTGTAAAAAAATTTGAAAAAATTATCGTACATTACATTGGTCCGTTGTCTCTAATGGGTAGCTTTTAGATTTTTAGTTTATAACTTATATGTTAAGAAATTTCTTGCGTCGCGAAACATATTCAAAATATGCAGGTTTTTCATATTGGACCAGTTCAAAAAATTCTAGTAGTTATGATATGCATCCATTGGCTTTGTAAATATGAAGAAACCGAAGTAGACTTTGTTTAGATTGTTGTAACACATTTTGTTTCTCAAAAACACAAATTTTCAAAGAATACAACATTGCGTATTAACATGACTTCTTATGAATCCGTTGATTGTTAAAAAACACACACTCAAAGAAACGCTAAGTTGACATAACAAATGTGTATAAAAAAATTCCAAAAAATAAGTAATAGAAAGCTAACAAAATTTCTGACAACTTTTATTTTTATCGCAAAATGAAATTCTAAACAGAAAAATTGTTTTAGCTTGCAGAAAGTTGAAGAACTGAAAAAATGAAAGTTTTTTCTCAAAAAAGGGCAAAAAGTGTAACCCAACTTCACATTTTCAAGCACCAGCGAATTGAGATAGCCGAGTCAGGTTTTCAATTGGATTTGATGGAGTATCTTTCCATACCACTTCCATAACTTCATTTCTTGTGGGGGTTTCAATCCTTCTTCTTTTCCTCTGTTTCCTTACTACAGATTTATGAAGAGGGTTGTAGAATACATCAAGTGGAGGGATATGAGTCACCTTCAAAACAATCTCATCAGTAGGAAACACAGGAATGACTTCTGTATCTTGGGAGGTTATCCCAATAATTTCAATGATTTCTTTTGTTGAAACTATTTGTCCCCGTGGAGTCTGAAATTCTGTAGTTTTTTATGAAGATGATGCCTCTGGGGTATTTATCAATGTGTTGATAGCTGAAGTCCAGAGTTCATCTAATTCACTTTGATTTTGTGAATCTGATTGTTTTGCTATGATTTCTTTGCTTGCTTCAGTTGTATAAATAGTAATGAAAACATTCTGAGGGATACGTCTGAGTCTTTGTTCTCTGAACTCATTGAATCTCTGTAATTATTCTGGATTTAAGTTTAATTTGACAAAAAAATGGACTTCATCAAAAGTCCCAACAGATTGCAAAATGTCTTCAAATCTATCATCAGTGTGTATGATAGGTTTAATTTTAACTAACTGAGTAAATTTGTTAGCAATCTTTTATGGGTCGAACTGCCTTGAGGGTAAAACGAGGAGCTTCAAAAGTTCAATCTTTTGACATTCTTTGATTGCATGATTGAAATTGCTGAGGGTGAATGTACCACATTGAATTGGAAAACTTGGCCATAAGGATTTTTTACTATCCTTCAAAGATTTAGTGAGTCCATTACCAACAGTTTGGTAAGCGACTTCTCTTGCCATTAATTTATCAGAAACATATAAAGGAAGAATATGTGGAGGAGCGGAGCTTCCAAATACTCTAATATATGAAAATGATTCTTCAATAAAACATCTCCCTATCATTTAAAGGTCTGCAATGGATTCCTTGGTGAACCTAGGGCTCACTCTGTCAAACATCAATTGATGTAATGGTAACACAACTCCATAACATAGCCCGTGGAAATGTGGTGCATAATTATGTTCCCATATTTCTTTATGACTCAAATGAGTAGGGGTAGGATCCTCGAGAGTCCATTTCCAACCCACAACTGGAAAAATGGTAGAAAAACAGATAACATCAAAAATATATGCACTCATGAAAAATTGGGGACAAGCTTGGAGGAAGAAGCTCTTGTTTGGCGATATTCGTTAATCGCTTTAGCTATATTTTCAGAAAGAAAGGTTCCCCAATTCATGATGTGGGAATTAACAGAGGAATCAATTAGGGGAAGCTAATTTATGGAGAACTTGGTATTATCAGGGAGACCGTATAATTGGCATAGCATCACAACTGCGAAATTGTAGGGATTTTCTAGTGAGACGATAGGATACATATCTGATTTCTCATGTTTGAACTTGTTATCCAGTTTCCTCCAACCTTGAATTTTCTTGAAAGGGTCCTCATTATTTTTTGCAAATTTATCAACAAATCTATTATCATAGATGTCATGTTGGTTGGGTAGTTTGTACATGAATTTCAAATCTTGAGCTCTGAAAGAACCTAAGATCTCATTCTTAGCAGTTCTTAATTGTCTATCTTTGATTGTTGAATTTTCAAGCACCCACCTAATCATGTCGGTATATGGTAAAAGAGTGGCCCTTGCTGCTATCCTATGAAGGAAGGAGCATGCAATATATTTAAACTGTAAATTTGAAGGTGTCGCATCATCAACAATTGCCCTGACTTCTAATACTTCAGGTTCTTCGTCTTTGAGAATAGTATAGATCACTTGCCACTTAGTAGCTCCATCGGCAGTGCAGACAGTATCTGAGACTATAGGCGACATTTCTGTATGTTCCAATTCTGCAACAATTTGTTTGCCGTGCTTTTGCATTACCTTGTGGATGGACATATCTTGAAGGAAAATCCCTATTAAAGACAAAGTAATGATCAAATGATGGAATATATATTGAAATGGCCCATTTTGAAAGAAAAGATCCGGGAAACAGCGATATCATTAATTAATTGCAATGAATTAATAACTGTTTGCATTGGGTTGATAAAACACATTTAATAGTTCCTGACATGATTTATTTCCACGTAAAACCTTTATTTAAACCTGTCAAATCAATCGCATCGCGCATTTTGAACCTGTCTTTATGAAGCGCATTACCTTTTGTTTATGAGATATGCGATTTCGCGATATCACGAAATCGCAAAAATCACATTATTGGCATATCGCAAAATCACAGAGTCGCAATATCGCAGTTTGGTAAAGTCTGTTTAAAGTTTCAAACATATATTTGTGATGTGCGATTTATGCTATCGCTTGTGAAACTCCGATCGTTGATCGCAAAATTGAGATTTCACTGTTTTGTTACTTATCTTTTAATGAGAAAAGATTATGCGATTTTGCGATTTGCGATAGGATAATCACAAGGATGTTTTATTAATTTCTTTTTTGTTTTTTATTTTTTTGTTTAGTAAAAGCAATAATGTTTTTGGAGTTTTATTTTTTTAATCTAAAAAAAGCATTTTAAAGAAGGGTCCCTATTTCTATTTATCAAAGGTCTAGATTATTTTTAAAATAAAAATGGGGGGATTTGTTGCACAACACAATAATTGGTGATTCACTTGGGAGAAACACATATCCCTGATTGGTTTATTTTGATATTTCTTAACTTTCAAAACAAGAAAAGGATATAAGAATAAAAATAAAATGATTCATGAATTAAATAGTGTTTTTTCAGAATATAATCTATTTACCTATCTCATTTCTTCTTAATTAACTCATTCAGTGATAATACATAGGTATCTGTATCAGTCAATAGGTAGATTTAAAAAAATAAAGTAGGTATTCTCTAAAATTGGTTTCATAGATTTTTACTCATTTATCATAGATAGAGCCACTATTGCCAGTAGGCGTTTATAGAGCCTCGATAGGGTTATATTTTAACCAATAGTGATTCATGGTCCCATCTGAATTTGATTTCTTATTTAAAAATATAATTTGACATGTAATTGAATTTCTTTTTTCTGATCCATTTTCAAAATCATTGTCCAGGTTTGGTTGCCTCATAGTGACAATGTTATTCACTCATAGTAATTTAGACTGAACAAGCTGGCTCGTGATGAGACCCTTGTCTATTGATTTTTTTTATTTATAATAATTTAGCTATTACCTTGTTGTAGTATGCAGTATTGGCAATATCAGTCTAGATTATTTCTCTATGATCATGATAAACAAGCTCGTGATGAGACTTATTTTGTTTTGAATTTGTACATTGTATATATTTCTTTTTTCTTTTCTAAATTATAATTTGAAGAAGATATTTTATCAGATGGGATGAATCATTAGCTCGTTTAAGAGTTATGGATGATAATTATAGAGTTGGTAGATACATTTTTATAGAGAATCCTTGCTAAGTTAGAAATTTCCTTTTTTTACGGATATGTAATAACTATATTTTATGATATCAAGAGTTTTTTCGGAAAGTAAATGCCTTTAGTAAATTTCAAATTATTTCAAAAAAATAAAGTTTATTCAATTCTCATAGTTATAATCATATTTTTACTTCACTTATTTATAGAAGCGAAATATCAAAGTAATTTATCAGAAATTTTGAAAATTTGAATCAACCAAAAGTGATGCTATTTTCAACTTTTGTTTTCCTAAAGCAAAATAAAATCTAAAACTCTTTCTAAGAGAAATATTTTTTAAGAATTTGGCCATTCACAGGCAAGAAATATTTCTTACCTGATAAGTTTAGCAGCAAAAAGGTGGATCAACCTATTTTCTCAATGATTGGAAATCGACCAAGCCATAATCTTTGGAATTTGGTACGCTTACTTTT
Source organism: Pinus albicaulis (assembly GCA_034641835.2). Taxonomy (NCBI): domain Eukaryota; kingdom Viridiplantae; phylum Streptophyta; class Pinopsida; order Pinales; family Pinaceae; genus Pinus; species Pinus albicaulis. The sequence goes on along the minus strand of CM076579.1, from coordinate 1,670,673,071 downwards.
TTCTTCATGTGCCTTATCCCATTTCAAAACAAGGTCTCCAATCTCAAAAGATTTTGAGTTGGTGGATGCTGTGTCAAACAAGGCTTTCACTATTTGTTGATGATGAGCATGTATAGCTTTTGCTTTTTCTCTCCGTTCTTCCATTTTAAGAATTTGATCTTGTCTAAGTTGAAGGGAAGACGAAGTATTTTCATCAATAAACTGCACTAAAGAAAATGATGAAATTGTTATATTTGTGGGTAGAACTGCTACTTTCCCATAAACTAACACAAATGGAGAAGTATCTATTGAGGCTTTCTGAGTGATTCTATCTGCCCAAAGAGAAAATAATGGTGCCAATTTTTATGATTTTATTCTATAGTTAGTTTGATGATTCTAATAAGGTTTTTATTTTTAGATTCAACTAATCCATTACCTTGTGGATAATAGTTAGCTGAGTATTTTAATTTAAAACCTCTTTTCAAAGCAAATTCTATCATAGTGTTTCCAGAAAATTAAGATGCATTATCAAATATCAAAGCTGATGGGAGGCCAAACCTGGTGATTATGAAATGATCAATAAAATATGTAATAATTTGTGTATTAACCACCTTTAATGGGATAACTTCTACCCATTTTGTGAAATAATTTGTTGCAGTTAAAATATACTTATGCTGTTTAGAAGAGTTTGGAGTTATTTCACCTATGATATCTAACCCCCATTGCTCAAATGGTTGTTGGATATTTACTCATTGTAATGGAAATGCTGCTTTCCTTTCTCTTCCTGCTGCGGTTTGACATACTTTTCATTTTCTCGCATATTCATGTGCATATTTAAATAGAGTTGGCAAATAGTAACCAGCATGTAATATTTTATGAGCTGTGGTATTTCCTTCGAAATGACCTCCAGCTCATCCATTATGTAATTCCTGCATTACTTTTTCAGCTTCAGTTTTCTCTAAACATCTCAATAATAAAGAATCATAATTTTTCCTAAATAACACATAATTTACGAGTTGATATTGATTTGCTTTAAGCCTTAGAGTACGCTTTGCTGTATATTGAGATATAATGGAGCATATCCATTTTTCAAGAAAAATTTCAGATCAACAAATTATGACTGAGAATTGTTTAGGCTTACCTTAGACAGTTGTATTTCATTTGATTGATCTTCTTCTGTTGGTAAATGAGAGGCTCCAATTAACATCCTGCAAATACCTTGTCCTTTAACAATTTTAGCAAGATGTATCTCTACATCATATTCTTGAAGTGCCGTGACCCAATTTCCTCTCTTCTCTCCTACTTCTCGTTGGATTAATAATTGCCTTACTGCTGAGTGAGGTACTATTATTTTAGTATGTGTTTTTAGGAGAAAAGGTCTAAAATGTTTCAAAGCTTTAAATACAACATAAGCTTGTTTTTCCATAGCTAAATAATATAACTCAGCACCTTGAAGGTTAGAACTAAAAAACGCAATCGGTGCTTCAATGTTTTGATCATTTAGTTGTGTCAAAACTGCTGCGTATGATGTGTCAGAAGAAAATGTATATAATGCAAATGGCTTAAGAAAATCAGGAGTTGTTAAAGAAGGAGCTTCAATGATGGCTTTCTTAATCAACTCAAAAGAATTTCTCTCTTCTTTTCCCCATTTAAAAATTGATTTTTTCTTGATCATTGATTCCAGGGGTAAGATGATTTGGGAAAAATGAGGAACAAATCTTTTTACAAAATTAATTTGTCCTAAAAATGATTGCATCATTTTTTTTTATTGTGTGGTAGAGGGATGTTTTCAATTTCTCGAATACTATCAAGGTCAATATGGATTCCTTTTTTAGAGACAATGAACCCTAATAATTTACCTTCTGATAAGGCAAAATAACATTTTTTAGGATTCAAGGAAATGCCGAATTTCCTACATCTTTCAAAAATATGTTTTAGGTGAATAACATGATTGTTTCTACTCTTAGAGTACACAGTAATGTCATTTAAGTATATAAAAACTGAGTTGTTAATTAATCCTCTGAAAGCTATATCCATAGCACGTTGAAATGTAGCACCGACATTAATCAATCCAAATGGAATTTTTTGGTATGCGTATGTTCTCCACTTTGTTCTGAATGTTGTCTTTAACATATCATCCAGATGTACCATAATTTGATTATATCCTAAAAATCCGTCAAGAAAAGACATCAATTCATATCTTGCAACTGACTGTAATATCTATTCCATGGTAGGCAAGGGAAAATTATCTTTTTGGCAAGCTTTATTCAAATTTCTAAAGTCTATGCAAATCCTAATGTCTCCATTCTTATTTCTAACTGGGACCATATTTGACACCCGTTTCGAATGCCTAACAGGAAAAATAGCCTTGGCTTTGAGCATTTTATTTAATTCAGATTTAATTTGACTCTCTAATTTTGGATGGATCTTTCTAAGTTTTTTTTGAATGGGCTTATCATCTGAGATCATAGGTATGGTATGCTGAATTATGGAAGTATCATATGTCTTGAGATCTGAATAATCCCATGCAAAGATATCTTTATATGTTTTCAGCAATTTAATAAATGACATCTTTTCTTCAAGTTTTAAACCAAGACCTAGGTTAATGTTTTGAGGTTTTTCTGGTGTACTAATATTAATCAATTCAAATTTTAAAGTAGAAATTTGGGTTTTTGAATTGGTGACATTTTTAAATCTATCTTCCAAATCATAGAGATCTTCCATTTTGACTATAGATTTGGGAATTGAATTAGTATTTTTTTTTATCTTCAATATGTAAGTCATGTTCATGTTCATCTACGATTTGACCTTCGTAAGCTCTGTCTGATGTAAAAAAGTCTACTATATCTGCATCATTGTTAAATAATCTCCAATTTGTTATGTTGTCAGGAATGGAAGGCCTAAAAATTAACTCAATTGAAAATCTATCTGGGCTAAATTCTTCGGATGGTATAAGCTTAGATGGTACATTAGCAAGTAAATCAGCACTTGAATTTTGTAATCTGGGAACTGTGGAGATATTAATTGCAGAAAAATGGGATGTAAGACTCTGAGCTAAAGTTTGATAGTGTTTCAAATGTCCAGAAATAAAATGAATTGTATTTCTGACTTGTCTAACAATTATTTTAGAATATCCATATACTTGCAAATATTTAACATTTAAATCAATAGCTTTGTATAGACCTTGTATCAATGCTTCATATTCAGCGGTATTATTCGTGCATTGAAATTAGAGTCTACAAGCTAGCATTGTTTTCTCTCCTTGGGGATTGATTAAAATGCAACCTGCTCCTGCACCATATTCTGATTTCGAACCATCAAAGTATAAAGTCCAAAATACAGAATATTTCAAAATTTTATTGCTAAGATTAACACATCTAGAAGTGTCTATTTGAGAAAAGTTTTCAATTTGAGCAATAGCAGTGTTTGTTGGAAAAGGTGAAATCAGGGCATTGAACGATCCAAGAAACGATTCAGCTGAATACTTTCCAATAATATTATTGGTGAAAGCTACAGGTTCATTTGCTTCTTCTAATTCAGTGTCTGTATGTTTCATAAATTTTTCGTGATCAACTCTGATTTGATTTGGTTTTCCATTGTATGGTAACCACATGTGTGACCAATTGGTAGCGAAATATACATGTAACTTTTCAGACCAATCCTTGCTTAAAATAAGACCATAAAATTCAGGGATGTTTGCGACAAAAATATCCATTACTTGCAGTACCTTTGGATTGGATGATAATCTAATAGATACTGACAACATTCCTCCAATAACTTCGACTCTTGTTCTATCTAATTGAACTATATGTACGACAAATTTTTGAGGAGTGATGTTCAATTTTGTACACACTGTTCTTGGCATAATGTTTGAAGAAGCTCCTGAATCAATAAGACAATTATGAACATTTTTGTTAAAAATCTCATAATTCAACAGTAAAGGAGGAGTGTGAGAAATAGATTTATCACCAATTAAAACAAGATCATTGGTATTTACCTTGTTTGGAGATGATGGAGGTTTTCCCATATCTTTAGAAGCTTGGGCTATAATTGGTGGTTGTATAGGATCTACAGGGATTGCCTTGAGTTCTCTAAGTAAAATTTTTCGTTGTTGTTTGAGTTTGGTCATTTCATGTAATGAAATATTTGCTTTGGTATTTTTCATATCTTCAACTATATTATATTCTACTGTATCTGAAACTATCAAAGTTTTGGAAGTTGTAATAGGATTTGGTGAAATAGGATCTGTCTGAATAGTTTTAGATTTTTTAGCTGTTGTTTTCTCCTTTATGGGGAGAGATTTCTGTTTCTGATTTGATATAGTTGAACCATAAGAAGATTCACTTCTTGTAGACACATGCATAAATTCTCTTTCTTCTTCTGTGGGGAGAATGAAATCCCATAACCCATTCAATTCAACTTCTTCTTCAGACTCTGGTTCTTGTTCAGATGGTGAGGGATCTTCAGTATCTTGATCAAATTCAACATTTGAAATAACATTTGGGGGCTGAGATGTTGAAGAAGGATTTTTCTTAAATGTGCGAAATGATTTTTTTGGAACTGATGTTTCAGCAACATGTTTCTTTGTTGCAATCATGTCATTTGACATAGTATTTAATAATTTTTGAAGACCTTCAAGATCAAATGGATCTTTTGAGACTTTCTTTTTTGAATCTTGACTAGATGTCACTTTCTTTGATTTCTTGTCTTATATTTCTAATCGTTTTTCTAATGCTAAGATTCTTTTCTCTAAAACAAGAACTTCTTTCATGTTTTCTAACAGGGTAGCTTTACCAGCTCTATCTACAAAAATAGCTATATTAGAAGGAAAAGAGGAAATATACCACTCTATTTGTACATCAACAACAGGTTTAGAAGCAGTTAGGATTTTGTTTAATAACTTGTGAAATCTGGAGTTGAAATCTTTGATCCTTTCACCTGAATTTGTTTTTAGATTGGAAAGAGCATTGATTAAAGATGCAACAGTTCTATCATCTCCAAATTTTGCAAGAAAAACTTGTACAAAAGTTGCCCGATCGACAATTGATCCTGCTGGAAGTGAAAAGTACCAGAATCCTGCAGATCCTTGTAAAGTATAAGGAAAAAATATGACTACAATGTCTTCATGAGCAACTCCATTAAGATTCATGGCTAACATAAAATTATTGATATGTTCTTCAGCAGGAAGATCATCACCTGGATTATATGTAGGTAGTAATTTTTTTGGATGACCTGGAAGAGGATTTGGATTTGTGATCAATACAACACCAGGATTCGTCCAAGGCCAATTAGCCATAATTGGATTTGAAGTTTGTGAAGATAAAGAAGTAGATCCAGAAGTAAGGGAAATGGATGTAGAAATTACAACTGGAACATTACTACTTGTGATAGTACTGATTGTTTGAGTAGAGGAAATGGAAGAATAAGAAGATGTAGATTGAGTAGGAGGATGTGAAGAAGTAACTGAAGGAAAATTTGATGTGACTTCACTTGTATCTAACTTAAATATGGATATAGAAACTTTTTTGGGATGTGATTCAATTGGAAATTCAAAAGGAGGAATTCCAAGTTTCTCACTTTTGGATCTGGTTAATATACCAGTTTCTCTAAATAGGCAAGTAACGATTTCTTCAGAAGCTTCTGGATTAACAGGATTTTCAGCAGAAATAGATATTCCTTCTAATTTCTGAATTAAAGACTGAACTTCGCGAGACTCGGGAGTGAATTCTCAAGCAGATGACTATCAAGATATTTCAGGAGATGAGGGGAAAGTTTCTACAATTTCCGATTTCTGAGTTGGTGATCTAGAATGTGATCGGGAAGTTGTAGGCTACTTTTGGGGAGATCGAATCTTATGAGGGCTTCTAGTTTGAGGTTTAGATTTATATGCCATTCATAGTTAGGCCCTCCTTCTAGCACAAAAAATGTAGAGGAACTATATAGACAACCATCCATGTTGAGCCTGAAGTGTAGCTTTTATAAAAAAGTTTAAGAGGTTCAAATTCTTCATTGAATTCATCACCAAAATTTAATGGATATACATCTGTGGCTATATTTTCTGATTCTTTCCCTTTTAACAGATCACTGGCATGACTTCTGCAATTCCATGATGTATGCCCAATTTTCCTGCAATAGTAGCATTCAATTTCACCTTTGTTTGCATTTTTCTTTCTTATCCTTGTCTTTGTAAACAACGCATTTTCTACTGGAGAGTTCTCTTCTGTATCCTCCGGTTTTAGTCTCTTTTCCTCTGCTAGAAGTGTTGCAATTGTCTCATGCAATTTTTGTGAAGACATTTGACTCAAAGTAAAGACAACATTACTATAACTTGAAGGAATATTATTTAGTAATATTGCTTTAGCATCTTCATCCTCCACATTTGCACCTGCTTCATCTAATTGTCTTAAAAGAGACATTAAATTATTTACATGACTCGACATAGATGTCTCCTCATTCATTTTCAGTCTAAATAATTGCAGCTTTATGGAAAATTTGGCATTTGTAGTTTTTACACCAAATAACAGAGCCAAATGTTCCCATATTTCCTTAGATGGTTTAGTGATATTACAAGATGTAATTGTGAATCCGAAAAAGAAAGTCTAGTAATGGACTTAGCTTTGTCATCTCTATTTTTCCATTCAATTAACTCTTTGGTATTTGTGGGTGTTGTTAGGGTCCTATAATAATAGGATTCATAATTTTTGAATTGAATTGAATTAGTCTTGTAAATATGTACATACCTTGCTTTCTGCGAGTTGTTTTCCCGTATAATAAAAAAAATAAATGAAAAGAGGGTAAAAGTCCTAAAATAAGAATCAAAGGACTTGAAAAGAAAAGATAAAAAAGAATAAAGAATGGACCCCAAAAACCAAAAAAAAGGATAAGAATAAGACATGAAAGTGATGCAAATCAAAATGCCACTGATATTTACTTTTACTGCAAAAATAATGATTATGTGCAGCTTGTTCAAAATGCCATAATCCATGACGAGTTAAATAGTTTAATCTTAACTTTTTCATGCTTTAAATTTCATTGTTTATAGATAGAAAATAAAGATCTGTCAAACAGTTTAAACTTGAAAAATCAGTAGATAGTTAGAGAATAAATGAGGAGCTCAACAGTTTAATCTGAGCCCTTGGATGAAATAAGGTTAGCATTAGATAATTTCCTGCTTTAAAAGAAAAATGGATTTAGGGTTGCAAGCTCAAATGCACCCATGCAAATAATGAAAAAATGGTAGAATAAATGATGGGTAGGTAGAAAGCAGTTTTACAAGGCATGGATAAACATTATCTGGAAAATTACTAATTTCCCTCCCCACAATGAACTCCAATACTAAAAACCTTCAGTTATAAAGGCTTAGAGCATTTCTCTAACTTTTGGTGGGATCGGACCCATGGCTTTATGACTGATTGGTACTAAAATATTGGAATTCCCTTCATAAAAAAAACCCTTCCCCTTCAAAAGAAGCCCTTTTTTCCCCTTCATCATTCATTTTACCCTAATAAAACCCCTTTTCCTAAACACAATTTACCTAGGAAAAGTAAAACCCCTTTGACTAATTCCCTTTTTATATAAAAACACTCAAAAATCTCACAGACATGCTTTTAGCCTAAGTATAAATGTTAAAGTTATGATATTTGGACTTACAATGAAGAAATTCAATCTAAAAGTCATATTTTACACTATACTTAGTCTAATTTTTCATTCCTGCTCATTCATTTCATTTTTTTTTAACAAAGTCGGTTGCTATTAGTATTCAAAAAAAGAGAGACGGAGCTCCAATGGTCACAAGAGGTGATATATAAGTAGTAGAGAGAGGTGTGTTAGTGATGTCTGCTATCACCCTTTTTCTTCTAACTTTCAAAAAAACCTGGAATACAGAAAGAGCATAGATTTGGATGAACTGAAACAGTAAGAAGATAAAATTGCAAGACATGATTAGTCTATGTTTATATGGCGGATCTAGAAAGCGGTGGAGTCTTCAAGATTGGCATCTACTCCTTGGTTTCTTGCATTTGTAGAGCTGGAGCTCGGTGCAGTATTCTTTTCCAACATGTACTTAAAAAATTCAATTGATTCTTGTGCATGGGCGCACTTGTTGGAGAGTTCTTTGAACTGCTCCTGGAGGGAGGTGACCCTCTGGTGGAAGAAGCTGAGATTGGCTTCGTGTCTCTCTTCAGCTAGCTTAGCCTGAAAATGAAGCTTGTCATCCATGATTTTCTGATGGGCTTGGATTTTCTCCAGTTACGCTTGGAGGTCAGAACAGTGCAGACAGTCTTCACTCCTTGCCATTTTGGGCAGTAATAACCAATTTCCAGAATTCTGTGAAAAAAACAAGGAAGAGAAAATAGAGAGGGATGAGGCTTCAAGCAGCAAGGATGAAGCGTATGATAACGGGAGTAAAGGGTTGGGAGTTGATGGCAAGAGGAGAGCGTGAGGGCCGGTGGGCACACCCACAGAAGGGCATATGTAGAAGCAGAAAGGCGGAGGCTTCCACAACAAAGCAATGCAGGGAGAGAAGTGGTAGCCAGAGAGGAGAGAAGGGCATATAAGAAGGGAGGGGCATGAAAAGGAGGGTGGGACAGGCCATGGGAAGTCACGAGAGTGTGGAGGGAGGAATTGAGCGCAGGAGTGGGGAGGACAATAGCCTCGAAAGGGGTAAAATTGCAGAGGGAGATAAAAATTAGAAGAAAAATGATTTGAAATCATTACAGTAATGGTAAAAAGACCATGCGCATGATCCGGAGGCACGTGAAAACGCCTCCAATTTAGAACTATGATGGCAAAGGCACACCGGGTCCATAGAGCGATGAGCCATTTGCTGAGGATCCATAGTTGATTGAGCATAATCATGGTAGGTGGATTTGGAGATCGACCTCATTGCAAGAGAGGACTCCTATGGATCTATGACAAGCCCTGTTGGCACGAAGGTCTGCCTCCTTGTTGAGGGTGTGGAAAATGTGATAGAAGCTGACACCCTGCATATTTTCGATAAGGAGTTGGCATCTGCTTGTGGTTTTTTGAAGGGCCACGTTTGATGTCGAGAGTTTATGAACCATAATGCTGATGATAATGGCCGAATCACCAAATATCATGGCATTGTTTATGCCAAGATTTTGCAGTTGTAAAATGCCTTGGAGAAAAGCGAGAGTTTCGGTCCTATTATTGGAGACATCTCCCAATCCCCATTCAAAGGAAGAAATGATGTTACCCTCCTCGTTGTAGATAATTCCACCAGCCCCTGCCATGCCTGGGTTGGACTTAGACGCACCATCAAAGAATAGAGAGGGCCTTTTGCAAATTTTTAACCCGATGCTGAAATCATCCTCGCTCAATCGAATTTTCCAACTGTTGTTGGTGACGTTCCACTGATTGTTGAGGTTGTTGCTGCGATTGATGATGTTGTTTTTATCCAGTAGGTAGCTTATGAAGTTGCACTTTTCCACACATAGATCATTGTAATCAATCTGATTTGCATGATTCTTGGTTGAGATAGTTTCCAGAGTAAGACTTCTTTCTTTACTACACAGCTTCCTAAATTCGGTTGCTTTGTCCTTGAAAAATTTTCGGTTTCGAGCCAGCCAGATATTCCAAAGAGTTGTGAGGGGGAGAGTATCCCAAACTCTTTTGGCTATACTGTTATTTTTGCGTTTCCAGGGGTAGATTTTCTTCCATAAGCCCAAGGCTTCAACGATGGTGCTGTGTGAGCCCCATGGGAGGTTGGAATTCGAGGTGAGCTCCTTCCAACAGATGGTGGAAAAGGGGCATTCAATGAAGATATGTTGGATGGTTTCTTCAGCAGCTTGACAGTTTGGACAGCGAGAGGGGCCAATCACACCTCGTTTTTTATTAGAAGTTAAGATTTTCCCTTTGAGTAAGGTCCAAATGAAGAATTTTATCTTGGGGAGGGCCTCAGATCTCCAAACTAATTTCCAGAGAGACCAAGTGGGCGTAGGGTATTCTATATTGCAAAGAGTTTGATAGCTTGCTTTAATAGAATAGGTCGATCTTGATGGATCCCAACGAAAATCATCCTCACATTCCTGCTTTAAAGGAGCAATGCCATGAAGATGAGTTTGGAGGGCTCAATACTTGCTTCTAAATGAACTGGGACCTTGGGGAATTGCCACCCAGTCCAAATCAGAGATTGAGCATCCCAAGTGGATATTTGGTTTAAGCTATGTAGTCCCATGTTGCTGAGATAGGCCAGAATATGAGGAGTCATTAGGGGAATTTTGAGGTCTAAAATGGGCCTCCTAAGGAAATTATAAAATAATAGTGGAAAAAATCTAATAAGATTTGATGACATCATCAAATTTTAGAGGGAAAACTGAAAAAAGTACTTTTTCAATTCATATTTTCAACTTATCTCCTAAAGTATCAGTTTTGAAGCTGAAGCATTGCTACATTTTTAAATTTAACTGAGTACTTATGTTGCATACTTCGATACCACGAAAAATGGGAAATACATAAAAAAATGTGATTACAATCACATTTTTTATGTATTTCTCATTTTTCGTGTAGAAGAGTTCATCAAAAGTATGCAACATGGGTACTCCTTGGATGAGGAATTAAATTCCACATCCAACGAGTACTCCCGCTCGAAATTTGAGTAAAAATTTTGGGAGATAAGTTTAAAATACGAGTTGAAAAAGTAATTTTATTATTTTATTATTTTTTAATATTTTTACTTTTTACTCCAAAAATGGTGAATCATCAATTATGGATGACATCATCATCTTGAATCCTATTGGTTGTTATAAAGTTTATTTTTGTTGTACATTTTTCTTATGAGGCCCATTTTAGACCTCAAAATTCCCCTAATGTCCCTGTTTACTGTTAATGGGGGTCTGCCCCATAATTATGTTCACCCCAATGTTGATGTTGCTGCCACCCTTTGGCACTTTGGATATATTATGGGATAGAGAGGAAATAGCTTTTTTACAAAGCCCCAGATCCTTGTGCAAGATTTATTGGGGATAGCTTGGTCAAGCAGATGCTGCCTTGAAGTGTTTAGGTATTTAATTTCCAGAACTCACTTCAACCAGGCAGGCTTGCCACTGATTAACCTCTAGATTATCTTCCCACCAAAGGCCAGATTCATAAGCTTTGGGGAGCAGATACCCAAACCTCCATGTTCTTGATCTTGTATGAATTGCTTCCAGTTAATGAGATTGTATTTTATTTTCTCACATTTCCCAGCTTGCCAAAGGAATTGTTGAATAATGGCCTCCACTTTGTGATGGAAGGTGGCAGGGGCTTGAAGGAGGGAGAAATGGTATAAAGGTAGGGAGGAGAGGCCCGATTTGAGGAGTATAAGTCGGCCAGCAGGGTTAAGCCAAGAAGCTCCCCATTGCTGCACTTTCCTTTTCATTTTGTCGATGATGATGTCCCAAACATCAGCCTTCATGGGACCTGTGCTCACAGGCATGCCCAGATAAGAGAAGTATCCCCAATCCAACTTGTAAGGGACGTCAAAAATGTTGGCAATGTTGTGAAAAGACTGAGCTGAAGTATTCCATACATAAATGCAACTTTTGATATGATTTATCATGCATCTAGAATATCTCATAAATTTATCCAAGAGAGACTTAAACTGATGCACTATGATGTTGGAGGCTCCTCCCATTAGTAGTGTATCGTCAAAAAATTGAGAATGGTTCATGTTTTTGAATCCATTTCCAAACTTAATGCCAGTGATGAGCCTGACCTGGTGCTTGTGGTCTAGGGCCTTACTGAAGGATTCAACCATTAAAATGAAAAGATAAGGGGACAAGGGGCAGCCTTGTCTTAGTTCGCTAGATGACTGAAAAGAGGGAGTTGGCCTGCCATTAATGAGGGGGGAGATCCAAGGGCCGGTAATGCAAGCTTTAACAAGATCAAGGAAGGAGGAATCAAAGCCCATTTTTTTAAGGACTGCAATGAGGAAAGAGTGTCGGACTTGGTCAAAAGCATTGGCTAAATCAAGCTTAAGGATAAAGCCTTTTTCATTGCGAGAGAGGCTATAATGGATTGCTTCTTGGAAAAGAAGGATGGAATCAAAGATTTTTCTATTGGACAAGAATCCTCCTTGGTTCTCGGAGATGAGTGAGTGAATATGGGGTTTCAGGCGAAGAGCTAAGATTTTGGTCAGGATTTTATAAGAGGAGCTACAAAGGGAAATGAGTCGAAATCTGGAGAAGGAGGAGGGCCGATTTTATTTGGGAATGAGGGCAAGATGAGTAGCATTAGTATAGCCTCCTATTTTGCACTTGCGTTGGGTCCATTGTATCATTTTGACCAAATCTTTTTTGATAATTCCCCAATAAGTCCTGTAAAAACTAATGGAAAAGCCATATGGGCCCGAAGCTTTATCTGGTTGCAGGGTCCATATTGCTCTTTGGATCTCTGTTTCATTAATTTCCCTGGTGAGAAGATTATTGATGTCCTCATTGACAGTAGTGGGAAGGTACTAGAGGAGATCAGAATAATCCTCGTCGCTTCTCATCTCAGTGAGAAGTTCTTGAAAGTGTGCAGAAGCGGCCATTTTGATTTCTTCTTGATCGGTATGAAGATTGCCTTCAACATCAGTGATGGAACTTATGTTGTTTTGAATTTTCCTAACAGTGGCATGTTTATGGAAAAAAACAGAGTTTTTGTCACCTCCTTGAAGCGATAGTTGTCTCGATTTAATGCGCCGTTTCTTCTCCCCTTCTCTGTTGGCGCGATAAAGCTGGAATTAAAGGTCATTTTCAAGCACATGATGTTCAAGGATGAGTCCATTTGTTTCAATTTTATCATGGAAGCCTTCCAGTCTTCGCTTTGTATCTATTTTTATCCTCTCTGGCTCTTTGTAGTGGAATTTCGCCCATTGCTTGAGAGCGATTTTAGTGTTCTTTAGCTTGCTTTCCCTTATGAATACAAGAGATTCTTCAATATGATGGCTCCAAGTAGACTGGACAATATTATTGGCTTCAGGAATATTGTTCCACAGAGGACTGTATTTAAAAGGAATAGGCCCTAAAGGGCATTGCTCTTCAAGGGTGAGTGTAATTGGATAGTGAACAGAAGCAAAGAAAGGAAGGACGTGGGCCGAAGCTGTAGAGAAGGAGGCTAGGAGGGTGATTTCCACAAGAATTCTGTCTAGCCACTCCATAATATTGTCTTTCCCAACTCTGCGGTTGCTCCATGTAAATTTTCGATTTTTAGGAACTATGTCAACCAACTCATGCTCCTGCATGATGCCTTCTAACTGAGTTCTGAAAGGATCTTGAGTGAAGGTTCCTCCTCTTTTTTCATTGGAGTGGAGGACGAGATTAAAGTCTCCTCCTATTATTTTATAACTGTTCTCCTCTTCATCTATGTTGGCCGTGATAGAATTCCAACACTGTTCTTTATCTCTGTAGTGATTTGGTCCGTAAACATTATAGGTGACTATTTTTTTGTTGTCTTCGATGTTCTCTAATATGACTTTGATTCAATTCTGGTTAAGAATGCTGCTGTTAAGTCTCCATTCATTGTTGTTCCAAAGGGTGAAAAGACCCCCAGAAGCCCCTCTTGATTTAGAGAGAAGGCCATCATACTGCTTGAGCTTGTCAATAATGTCTTTCATTTCTGGTTTCTCTTGTTTAGTTTCTTGCAAGAGAAGGATTCCAGGTTTCTCTTGGCTTATCAGATCTTTAAGGGCAACGGTTTTGGATGGGTGCCCCAATCCCCTGCTATTCCAAGAAAGTACTTTCATCATTGAGTACCAGTGGTACGAAGGGTTGCTCGCCATCCTTGTTCCTTGGCCCCCATCTACTTGCTACTTTGGGCCAAGATGTAGGTTTCAATAGGTTTTTGGGTGTCCATTGAAATGTCTTTTTGTGCATTTTAGTCTCTTTGTTGCTTGATGGATCTCCTGCCAGGCCCTTGCTTTTTTTGAGGTTCAAGGTTTGCACCATGCTCTTTCGAAGAGTTTCTAGTAGCACGGATGGAGGGGGGGGATTAGGGGTAGAGGGGGGATCCCGGTGGGAAAGGGAGGAGCTTGGAGCATCAGGTTGGGAGAGGGGGATGAAAAGAGGAGTATCATCCTCGGGAGGGGTTAGTGAGGAGAAGGGGTTGGAATATTCCAAGTTGGAATTTGGAGGGGGGGGGGGGGGGCGGCTGGACAAAGGATGCAGAAGGATGAATGGGGGGTTCTTGGGAAAAGGGAGAGGAGGTGGAGGCTAAGGGGTTGATTTGAGGAGGAGCAGGGGATGGGGTAGCTTTAGGGTTAAAGGTAGATTTATTTTTTCTAACCGTTTCCCATTGTGCTTCTTGGTCAGGGTTTTCAACATCAATAAATTTAGAACAACGATTTTCAAAGTGGCCGTATTCATGGCATACCTTACATTTGAAGGGGATCTGATCGTAATCAAGTTGCTGGATGTGAGTCCAGTCATCCACCTTGAGCTTGATGGCCTCTAGGAGCCCTTTAACTAAGTCAACCTGAACACATATCCTGGCGCATGCCTGCATGTTGTACTTTGGTTCGCTGCGATTGATGAATTTGACGACGACATTCCCAATGGCACAGACCGATTCGTCTCCCCAACAGTGGAGAGGAAGGTGAGGAAGACAGACCCAAACCAGAACCGCATTGGGCACATCTAGCTCAAGATCGAAGTACGAGGTCCATTTGTTAAGATATAGACCTCTAGAGTCCATGAAATAAGGCCTGTTCTTGAAGATTAAATCCTTGTCCTCCTTGGATTCGAAATTAAAGTTGAAATACCCTTTCCCACAAAAGTGTATAGAGATTTTTACATTTATTTTATCGGCCCAGTTTTGTTCTACCCATCGCTGCACCATACTCAGAGAGGGCAAAAGCCCAGTGAACTATCCTATAAGTCCTTTTTCAGGCAAAGAAAGAGTGGCCATGCAGGGAAGAGAAGGAGGAAGAATGACTTTCTGAAGGCCCTCAAGTTTCTTTATAAATTTGGAGATTGCCGGTCGAGGCCTCTGAGGCGACAGAGATTTAACAAGGTTGGAGAAGGCGAGTTGTGTGGCATCAGCCTCCGGGGAGGAGCCTGGAGGGTCTATGCCTGAAGAAGAGAGGGAGCAGAGCCGAGGGCGCTTGGCAGACCAAGCGCGGCTGCAGCAGTAGGGTGACCTAGATAGGACCTGAGCGCAGCATCATTCGAACCTCTTCGTTGCTTAGGAAAAAAGATCATCCTCCTCATTCATTTCATATTAACACTAATATAATGTATTAACTCCCTATTTACCCTTTAGCCCTTATTAATATAATTCTCGTATATATTAAATACCCAACCCATATTTTTTAACTATAACCTATAGTTTCATTCCGCACATGTTCTACATGTCAGACCCACTATACATTATACCCACAACCCTTTGCAAATAACCATAACCAAAATGTGTATTAAACATTAAATTAATACATAGTTAATACTCGCATCATTAAAAATACCTGGGCCCATGCCTTATTGACCAGAAACTTCATCATATAGTCTGCACCGTCCGATCTTCACCCGACAGATCTGACGACTAAGATCTCATTTCACACATTTCAATGCACAATGTTTAATTGACCTCGAACCTTATGAAAAAGGTTGTTTTCGTGCTTTCTCTCCCCTCCATGCGTCTAAATGCTATTCGATCGCATCCGCCAAACAAATTCTGCTTACCACCTTTGCCTATTGTGATAACCTCTGGCAGTTTTTTCCCTCCTGCGCGCCAAACCATCCATTTATTTGACGAGACTGTCATTAAATTCATTTTAATGTTAAATAAAAAGCAAATAAACCTACCTGCCTACACCATTTTTTGCCATTCAGTTAGAATTTGTGCACAGAAAGAACTGTTAACCCAAAAATAGCGTTTCCGACTCCAGTTTAAGAATAAATTGGAACTAAACTCACCAAATTGCTGCTAAGAACCTCAGAAAACCTCCGCTGTCCTAGAGAAACCCTCCTTGCAGACCTCTGTTTCATTAACAAATTGTTTGATTTTTGCAGGTTATTCTCATAATATGAAATTGGGCCAACAGTTTCAATACTAGTTGACAAACTTATTTTCTTGAAATTCTCAAATTTTAATTCAAAAAACTCATTGAAAAAATAGTTTGTATACAAAGAAAGCATTAAATCAAAGTTAGAGAGAGATCAAGAGATAAAATTCATAATAGTCAAGGTAAAAGGAAGAACTCACAGTAAAGGTTAAAACAGAGTAACAA
The DNA here is from genome assembly GCA_034641835.2 of Pinus albicaulis. Taxonomy (NCBI): domain Eukaryota; kingdom Viridiplantae; phylum Streptophyta; class Pinopsida; order Pinales; family Pinaceae; genus Pinus; species Pinus albicaulis. Next base: position 1,670,656,891 of record CM076579.1, on the reverse strand, counting down.
AGCAGTCAAGGTAAAACAGTAAAAGTAAATACAGAGGCAGTAAATGGTAAATAGAGTTGAAAAAACTTTCACCAACAACAATGAAGTTTATCCAAATTAAAATTCAAAACAGTTAAAAGAACAATAAGGTTAAAAGATGAAAACAGAGCAAGAAGGGACATTTTCTAGAAATTTCCTGTTTAAGCCATAGTTTTGTAGAAACTATTGTGGCCAATAAGAGATCAATTTTGCAAAACTGAAGGAGGTTTATGTTCCTAATATGTCCACCTACAAAAACCTCTCTCCATTTTCTAACATTCATTATGGGTTGGAAATATTAAACAGTATTTGAAAGCACTTTTTACAAAAAATTCCTGTTTAGTCATCATTTTGCAGAGAATATTGTCACCAATTAGAAATGAATTATACAAAACTGGAGGAGGTTTGTGTTCCTAGGAGACCTGTATACAAAAAAATATTTCACGTTTTACATAGGTATTACATAATGAGAGATACATGCACATATTCACAGCCTATTTTTCAGATTTTGCAAAGTTCTGTTTTAGACATATTTGTGCAGATTATATTGTGAACATTTGGATCGAAATTTTAGGAAACTGAGAGAGGTTTATCTCAAAAATATATTTATCTACAATAACCTCTTTCATGTTTTACATATATATCTCGTATTGAGGTATAAAAAGGTATCACTGGACCCCAAGTTTGTAGAATTTCTGGAGAAAAATGCACAAAGGAAGGAGACAGTTAGTGACTCGGATGCCTTATCATCAACTAAGAGTTGATATCAAATTCGAATTCTCTTCTTTGTCACCATAAATCCATAAGTATTGTGCCATATAGATTCATTAGTTTTGAGTTTCTTTTATTTAAGTTCTATTTATGTAATACAGTTTGAGATATTTGTAAACCAATCTTGATATTTTTTCAAGATATTCTAGTTTAGAATTTGTATAAATACTTCATCAGTTGAAGTATTGAGTGTGGAATAAATTGATGAAGTTTTATATAGTGATTTTTGCTGTACCTGAAGGGTTTCTTGTAGCAAGTTCAAGTAGCAGACTAGATCAAAACCATAGAGCATCATATTTCAGGATTCATGTGATGAGCCATTGAAGTGAAGTACTCTCTACTGTCATTGTTTATCTTCTTATGTTCTACATGCATCCATATATGTGTTCTAAATTTGAATGATAAAACAGGAATATTATTACAGAATTTTTTAAAAGCACTCTATCTTTAACTATTTATCATTTATATGTTTTCTGTTGATTTCCAGAGTAGGGAACACTTAATGGCTCCCTCTTTCGAATGACCTCTGTCTTCTCCTTCCTTATCCAGATCAAAGAATTCTTAATTGCTCTTTATCCTGATTAAACCATTTCACCAATCATCATTTAAAGATCTTTAGTGACTTGTCTATCTTTCCCTGAAAATATTTGTCTTTTGACCTTGATCTTGAGTTTTCTTCTTGACACATTGACTCCATATGCCCAATGGAAACCAGACCTATTACTATCCATATCAGTAAGTGATTTTTCCCACCAACCAAACCAAATCTCAAAACCAAATTTTCCTTTATAACTAGCCTAAAATCATATTTAAAAACAAAGTTAAATCTAGTAGAGAGAGCCCTCTCTGAACCCTAGTAAGGATAGATCCTAGAGTTTAAAAGTAGGTTTGTGGTTACCTTAGAATATTTCTTTCTTTAACCTTGAGAAATTGCTGAGTGATAAAATATTGGCGACTCCACTGTGAAAGACTAACATTTTCTTTAGAAATATTTTACAGGTTCATATCTGATCTATGATGTTGGACAGTGATCATACACACAAAGGTTAAAATCATCCACCTGGCAACTGAAAATCAATTTCACAATCAAGACTCCACTAGAGGAATGAACCTGAAAGAACAATATGGAAAGATCAGGCTTTTAACTTGGATTACAATCCAAGACATCATGTTATTTCTCATTAAGAAATTTTTTCAATGTATATTGTATTTTAGAGAAGATCTTAGCTTAGTTTTTAATTATTTTCCTTTGAAGATTGTAAGTACTAATTCTCTTAATCTCTTTGAGCAGCTTTCTTCTGAATCTAATGATGATCATTTTTCAATTAAGAAGCCTCAAATAATCAAGACTGATCTTACAATCCCTGCACATATTCCTATACCTTGTAAAGTTTCAGATAGATATAAGCCCCTCATTTTACCTCCTATACTCCATGATTTCCCTGATAACTATTACAATTTCTTCCCAGGTTTGATGGAGAAAATAATAACATCACTGCCCAAAAACATATTCAAGGTTTTGAAAATTATCTGGATTTATCTGAGATTGATGAAGATGATGTTAGGATCAGACTTTTTTCTCTTTCTCTGCAGAGTAAAGTAAAAATTTGGTTCAAGAATCTTCCTAATGCAAGCATCTAAAATTTCCAGTAGTTTGTCAAACTTCTTCTTGACAGATGGATAATTAAAGTCAATCTTTTTGTGATCATAGAAGAATTTAATCAGTTAAAAAGACATCCAAATGAAACAATACAACAATTTTCTGACAGATTTAATCAAGTTTATTATTCAATTCTAGAAAATATTAGACCTCCTCATGAGTCAGCTCTTTTGCATTATCCAAGTGCCTTTGATCCAGAAATAGAATTCCATTTAAGAGAAAGAGATTCAGAAACACTTGTACTGATGCAGAACATTGCAGTTGATGTAGAAGTTAATTTGCAAATCAGAAAGGAAAAGTTGAAAGTAGAAGAAGAGAAGAAAAATATTACAGAGATAAAACTCAGCCTTTTGGTAATAAAACTAGATGAAATCATACAGAATATCACTATGAAAGATGATTTTTTTATTCAAAATCACCATGAAGGAATATAAGAGGTTGATAGCCATGAAAAAATTCCTGCTAATGCCAATTATCATAGATCAGAAAATTGATTTACAGATCAATATGTGGAAGAGGAATCTATCGATTTAATGTTTATGTTTGATGACATTCCTTCATTTAATGATGTGCCCAAATATGATCAGTATGATGAAAATTATGTTCTCCAAATTCAAGCTAACTTTATAGAGCAATCAGAAGATAGTTTGGAGGATGAAGAAATGCAGTTTCAGCAGATTGAAGAAAGTAATCAGCTATTGCAAATCAGTTGTGAGAGTAATGAAGAAAGAGTACACAATTTTCAAATAATTAAAGGTTCTTTACCTCTTTGTTTTGCTTCATTTCAGTTTATTAGAGACCACTTTAATGCAATCAATAATCAACAGTCTTTAGAGATTGTTATGGACAACAAAGAAGATAATGAAACTCTTGATCAAATTTTTTTAGTTTCGCAAGTACAATTATCAAACTTTATTGAAAAATCTGATCAAATGACATAATAAAGTTCCATACCACTATGTTTTGAATCATTTTAGCTTGTAAAGGAAATGTGGTATAACATATTTAAAGAAAAGGTTGAGCAACTTGTTGAAGTTTATGAAGTCCCATGGAATTCTATATGTCATAGGTTGCAACAATTTTCCCAAGAATTTCATGATCAACTAGCAGATATGTTGGATATTGAATGTATTCAAAGCCTACCTCCATTAACTAACTATGAGTTTCATAATCAAGATTATAAAGGTTTCAACAGTCAAACATTACAATAAGTAGGAATATCATAAAAAACCTTATCTGAAAGTTTGCAAGGAGATAAAGATGAAAATAACATTTCAGTTTCATGGCATGGAGGCCATTTAGAACATATGTATATTTGTTTAGATCAGTTAAATAAATTTTTTAGATTCAACAAAGGAAATCAAGTATTTCCTTATCCTCTCATTTGTTGACAGGTTTCTAATAGATTGCAGAATTAGAGTTTTGATAATCAACAAGAAAATACAACAAAATCTATCAAAGTACATAATTCTTGAATGGTTGCATTGGCTATTTCATTTTACCTAACCAACAGTTGGACAACTGATTAGAGTAAGTAGGTAAGATTTCAGCTTATTTCAGTTTTCATCTAGTTTTGAAATAATTCATTAAGATTTGAAGCCAAAGAAAAGGCCATAAGATATTGATGATTTAGTAGTTTGGTTTGAAGGTTGCAACACCTTTTAGTCTCAGATCGGATTTCAGTTTGCAGAAAAAGGTGTAAATTCAGTTCAAGAGTTTTTAATCATAGCATATGCATGTTTGGGATTGGCCCAATGGATTAGGCTACTAGTCGATAGTGTTCTTGACATCTCACAAGGAGATGCCATAGCCATGTGAAGCCATTGTTAGGGTCCTATAATAATAGGATTCATAATTTTTTAATTGAATTTGATTAGTCTTGTAAATATGTACATACCTTGCTTTCTGCAAGTTGTTTTCCCATATAATAAAATAAAAAAATGAAAAGAGGGTAAAAGTCCTGAAAGAAAAATCAAAGGACTTGAAAAGAAAAGATAAAAAAGAATAAAAAATGGACCCCAAAAACAAAAAAAAAGATAAGAATAAGACATGAAAGTGATGCAAATCAAAATTCCACTACTATTTACTTTTACTGCAAAAATAATGATTATGTGCAGCTTTTTCAAAATGCCATAATCCATGGTGAGTTAAATAGTTTAATCTTAACTTTTTCATGCTTTAAATTTAATTGTTTATAGATAGAGAATAAAGATTTTTCAAACAGTTTAAACTTGACAAATCAGTAGATAGTTAGAGAATAAATGAGGAGCTCAACAGTTTAATCTGAGCCCTCGGATGAAATAAGGCTAGCATTAGATAGTTTCCTGCTTTAAAAGAAAAATGGATTTAGGGTTGCAAGCTCAAATGCACCCATGTAATTAATGAAAAAATGGTAGAATAAATGATGGGTAGGTAGAAATTAGTTTTACAAGGCATGGATAACATTATTTGGAAAATTACTAATTTCTCTCCCCACAATGAACTCTAGTACTAAAAACCTTCACTTATAAAGGCTTAGAGCATTTCTATGACTTTTGGTGGACCAGACCCAGGGCTTTATGATTGTTTGGTACTAAATATTGGAATTCCCTTCATAAAAAAAACCCTTCCCCTTCATAAGAAGCCCATTTTTCCCCTTCACCATTCATTTTACCCTAATAAAACCCCTTTTCCTAAACACAATTTACCTAGGAAAAGTAAAACCCCTTTAACTAATTCCCTTTTTATACAAAAACACTCAAAAAACCCACACAAATGCTTTTAGCCTAAGTATAAATGTTAAAGTGATGATATTTGGACTTACAATGAATAAATTCAATCTAAAAGTCATATTGTACACTATACTTAGTCTAATTTTTCATTCTCGCTCTTTCATTTCATATTAACACTAATATAATGTATTAACTCCCTATTTACCCTTTAGCCTATATTAATATAATTCCCGCATATATTAAATACCCTAACCCATATTTTTTAACTATAACCTATAGTTTCATTCCGCACATGTTCTACATGTCGGACCCACTATACATTATACCTGCAACCCTTTGTAAATAAAAATAACCCAATTGTGTATTAAACATTAAATTAATACATAGTTAATACCCCGCATCATTAAAAATATTCGGGCCCCACGCCTTATTGACCAACAACTTCATCATATAGTCCGCACCGTCCGATCTTCACCCGACAGATCTGATGGCTAAGATCTCATTTCGCACATTTCAATCCACAATGTTTAATCGACCCCGACCCTTGCGAAAAGGGTTGTTTTCGTGCTTTCTCTCCCCTCCACGCGTCTAAATGCTATTCGATCGCATCCGCCAAACAAATTCTGCTTACCACCTTTGCCTATTGCGATAACCAATAGAGGTTTTTTCCCTCTTGTGCTCCAAACCATCTGCTTATTTAAAAAGACCGCCATTAAATTCATTTTAGTGTTAAATAAAAACAAATAAACACGCCCGCCTGCACCATTTGTTTTCCATTTCAGTTAGAATTTGTGCACAGAAAGAACTGTTAACCCAAAAATAGCGCTGCCGACTCCAGTTTAAGCCTAAATTGGAACTAAACTCACCAAATTGCTGCTAAGAACCTCAGAAAACCTCTGTTGTCCCAGAGAAACCCTCCTTGCAGACCTTTCTTTCACTAACAAATTGTTTGATTTTTGCAGGTTATTCTCATAATATGAAATTGGGCCAACAGTTTCAATACTAGTTGACAAACTTGTTTGCTCCAAAATCTCAGATTTTAATTCAAAAAACTTCATTGAACAAATAGTTTGTATACAAAGACAAGATTAAATCAAAGTTAGAGAGATATCAGAGAGACAAAATTATAATAGTCAGGGTAAAAGGAAGAACTCACAGTAAAGGTTAAAACAGAGTAACAAAGCAGTCAAGGTAAAACAGCAAAACTAAATACAGAGGCAGTAAATGGTAAATAGAGATGAAAAAAATTTCACCAACAACAATGAAGTTTATCTGAAGTAAAAGTCAAAATAGTTAAAAGGACAATAAGGTTAAAAGATGAAAACAGAGCTAAGAAGGGACATTTTCCAGAAATTTCCTGTTTAAGTCATAGTGTTGCAGAAACTATTGTGGCCAATCCAAGATGAATTTTACAAAAATGAAGGAGGTTTATGTTCCTAAGATATCCACCTACAAAAACCTCTCTCACTTTTCTAGCAAACATTATGGGTTGGAAATATTAAGCAATATTTGAAAGCCCTATTTACAGAAAAATCCTGTTTAGTCATCATTTTGCAGAGAAGATTGTGGCCAATCAGAAATGAATCTTACAAAATTGGTCACATAACCTCATTAGAATACCACTCCATGTCTTCAATGAATGAGGGATCCTTCCCTAGATCTTCAACTGCCATACTATCTAGACAACCACCATGTTGAGCCTGAAGTGTAGCTTCTCTAAAAGAGTTTAAGAGGTTCAAATTCTTCATTGAATTCAAAATCAGAATTCAATGGATATTCATATGTGGCTAAATTTGATTATTATTTCCCTTTTAACATATCACTGGCACGACTTCTGAAATTCCATGCTGTATGCCCAATTTTCCTGCAATAGTAGAATTCATTTTCACCTTTTTTTGCATTTTTCTTTCTCATCCTTGTCTTGTAAATAGTGCATTTTGTACTGAAGATTTCTCTTTTGTATCCTCCGGTTTTAGTCTCTTTTCCTCTGCCAGAAGTGCTGCAATTGTCTCATGCAATTTTTGTCAAGACATTTGACTCAAAGTAAAGACAACATTGCTATAACTTGAAGGAGAACTATTTAGTAATATTTCTTTAGTATCTTCATCCTCCACCTTCGCACCTCCTTCAGCTAATTGTATTAAAAGAGAAATTAAATTATTTACATGACTATACATAGATGTCTCCTCATTCATTTTCAGTCTAAATAATTGCAGCTTTATGGAAAATTTTTCATTTGTAGTTTTTACACGAAATAGTTGAGCCAATTGTTCCCATATTTATTTAGATGGTTTAGCGAGATCTACAAGATGTAATTGCGAACATGAAAGAGAAAGTCCAATAATGGACTTAGATTTTCCATCTCTATTTTTCCATTCATTTAACTCTTTGCCATCTGTGGGTGCTACTTCTGAACCATTCACTATCTCCCACATGTTTTTATTCATTAATTTCATCTGTATGTTTACTTTCCATGAGAGAAAATTCAAACCACTGAATTTTTCTAACACCATAAACTCCATGTTCACAGAAGAGATTCAAAACCGAAAGTGCCTTTTAAAATTTGAAGAAGCCTCTCTAAAATACTGAAATTATTGTAATTCTTTTATCTCGACAAAGAAACTTAAGCAAACATAAATTTAATTTTAGTAGGAAACGAACCAGAATGTAGGTTTCACATACTCAATCCACAATTAAAAAAAATCATTCGACTGCTTTGTGAAAATCACGCGCCTTGGATGAAATTCAAATAATACAAAACAAAACGGTGCTGAAATGTGCACTTAACTCGTGAAAAAAAAACAATGAATGCTCCACGGATTATTCTAACTCATGAGGAAGATAACGATACTCCAGCGCACATTTCTCAACGTGACTCATTCTCTATGGAAGTTCACATAAATTATAGGCCTCCACAAAAAACACCACGTGATTGATCCACGCTGAGGTAAAGAATCGAGCCGTCCTAACATGTTGATGCTAATATTTTTGATACAAAGGTGTTCTCTTACCTTCATTGATTCACACACAGGCAACGGTTGTTCGAACCAGCAGATCCTTTCACTCTTTGTCACACCTCTTCCACAAACCCAACACACGCCTAATGCTCTGATACCAAGTTAAAAATGATTGAAAGCATTTAGATATTTCACACAAAGGTGTATGCATCAACACAAACACACACATATTACATTCAGATTACCCTAATATTTAGAGTTTCTCATATCTAACTTATTCCTAAGTTAGAAAGATAGGTTAAGGGAATTTCTCAACCATCACACACCAACATCTCAAACATAGGATGTAAGAATTAATTCCAACATCCTCTCTTAATGATTACATTACATAAATTTATTGAAATCACCCATAAATAACAAAATACACAATGATTCTTTAACTGGTTTACAACTTATCAATATAGGATCCATCAAGTTGCCTCATAACCCTCGTAAAGGTGTAGTCGACAAGTTGGATTCTCGAGTTCGACTCCTGAAATCTTGAATCTAGGACCTCTCGAAGTCAATTAGCAGACAATGTTTGAAGCCATTGCATAACCTCATTAGAATACCACTCCACGTCTTCAATGAAAGAGGGATCCTTCCCTAGATATGCAACTTCCATACTATCTGGAAAACCATCCATGTTGAGCCTGAAGTGTAGCTTCTCTAAATGAGTTTAAGAGGTTCAAATTATTCGTTGAATTCATAATCAGAATTCAATGGATATTCATATGTGGCTATATTTGATTATTCTTTCCCTTTTAACATATCACTGGCACGACTTCTGCAATTCCATGCTGTATGCCCAATTTTCCTGCAATAGTAGAATTCATTTTCACCTTTTTTTGCATTTTTCTTTCTCATCCTTGTCTTTGTAAATAATGCATTTTATACTAGAGATTTCTCTTTTGTATCCTCTGGTTTTAGTCTCTTTTCCTTTGCCAGAAGTGCTGCAATTGTCTCATGCAATTTTTGTCAAGACATTTGACTCAAAGTAAAGACAACATTACTATAACTTGAAGGAAGACTATTTAGTAATATTTCTTTAGTATCTTCATCCTCCACCTTTGCACCTGCTTCAGCTAATTGTCTTAAAAGAGACATTAAATTATTTACATGACTGGACATAGATGTCTCCTCATTCATTTTCAGTCTAAATAATTGCAGCTTTATGGAAAATTTTGCATTTGTAGTTTTTACACGAAATAGTTGAGCCAAATGTTCTCATATTTCTTTAGATGGTTTAGTGAGATCTACAAGATCTAATTGCGAATTTGAAAGAGAAAGTCCAATAATGGACTTTGATTTTCCATCTCTATTTTTCCATTCAATTAACTCTTTGGCATCTGTGGGTGCTACTTCTGAACCATTCACTATGTCCCACATGTTTTTATTCATTAATTGCATTTTTTTGTTTACTTTCCATGAGGGAAAATTCAAACCACTAAATTTTTCTAACATCATAAACTCCATGTTCACAGAAGAGATTCAAAACCGAAATTTCCCTTAATTTTTGAAGACGCCTCTCTAAAATATTGAAAATATTGTAATTCTTTTATGTCGACAAAGCAACTTAAGAAATAATAAATTTAATTTTAGTAGGTAACGAATCAGAATGTAGGTTTCACATACTCAATGCGCAATTAAAAAAAATCATTTGATTTCTTTGTGAAAATCACGTACCTTGGATGAAATTCAAATAATACAAAACAAAATAGTGCTGCAATGTGCACTTAACTCATGAAAAAAAACAATGAATGCTCCATGGATTATTATAACACACGAGGAAGACAACAATACTCCAACACACATATCTCAACACATCTCTCTATGGAAGTTTCACAGAAATCACAGGCCTCCACGGAAAAAAAACCACGTGATTGATCCATGCCGAGGTCAAGAATCGAGCCGTTCTAACATGATGATGTTAATATGTTTGATACAAAGGTGCTTGCTTACCTTCATTTATTCACACACAAGAAATGGTTGTTTGAACCAACAGATCCTTTTGCTCTCTGCCACACCTCTTCCACAAAACCAGCACAAGCCCGATGCTCTAATACCAAGTTAAAAATGACTGAAAGAATTCATATATTTCACATAAAGGTGTATGCATCAACACACACACACACACACACAAATTACCCTAATATATAGAGTTTCTCAGATCTAACTTATTCCTAACTTAGAAAGAGAGGTTGAGAGAATTTCTCAACCATCACAGACCAATATCTCAATTATAGGATGTAAGCATTAATTCCAACAATGTATATGTGTCATCGTTTATTTTTATGTAAATTCCTTTATGTTTCACAAGTTTGGATTCTAATGTTTAGTATTTATTTTTGTCAAATCAGTACACATTGTAAAATTTTAATTTTTGCTAGTTTCTTGTTAGACAACTCATTTCGAGTCATTCATTAAGTTCTCTTACCAATAATGAATTCATTCACTTTATTGGAAATTAGTGTTGTTTGGTTAAATATCTTGAATTCCATTTTCTTATGTCACTTAATCTTTATATGAAACCTTATTTTCTCCTACTTGAGCTTATACATATTAACCCTTTGACCTCATTTCAATTTTTATGATCAGACAAGTCTACGAGCTAGACGAATTGCCTGGATGGTTAAAAGTGGCCTAAATATAGGCAAAAAAATTTCAAAAATTATAGCAATAGCAGTGTTTGAATAATGTTTTTGATGGTGGAAATGGATTCAAAACCATCAAAAACCTTTGGGGAATCCAAAATCTTTAAGTTTGATAGCTTTAACATGTATTTACAAAAATTCCTGCTCGATTTTATTAAAATCTTGCCAGAATTTCCGTAATTTTAAGGGAAAAAAAGCAGGCTGGTTAGAATATGGGTTTATTAACAATTTAAAAGAATCCAACCTTGTTAAGATATTTGCAGATAGGTAGTGGTTTTTCTACATTGTCACTTTAGTTCTCGATATGTTGACTAGGTTAACTATGTGCCCTCAAGTACATCATATGTAATTTTGTTTTTTAGTAATTAATAGAAATTACAATATAGGTATTTACCAAATAAAAATTAAAAAGAACCTCACGTTTGTTGCAAATTTGATTTTTAGGTTTCTATAATTGGAAAACTTTATTTTTTATATAAATAATTCATAATGGGAAAAAGTTCACTATTTAGAGTTTATTTGAAGTTTTATAAATTTATTTTCTATTGTGTTATGTGTAGATAATATGAAAACAAGGCAAAGTGAAAGCTTTCAATGATTGAAGATCTTGAAGAAAAAGAGTTTGATAAGGAGAAAAACCCCAATTTGGCTTTCTATTCGAACATAACACACAACATAGGGTTCAAGGGTTGCCTATAATGGGGTAAGATCCATGACATGTTTGAGAATGGAACCTTACTTATTTGGATGAAGATGAAGAAGATGCATAAACCCTTAAGGGCATCAAAAAATAAAATATGCACAAGGTAGTTGCAAGACCAACCATTTTACCTATTATGATATGGTATACTAAATACTTTTGGTATACTAAATACTTTCACATGTTGACGTTAAAACTTTTATAATTATTGATGCCTCTTGACATGTACTAATTTATTTAGGCCTAAATATTTCGCTAAAAAGTATAAGTTAGATACCCCAGAAATTAGTTTGAATAAAGAGTTATTGGAAGATTTTAAAGCTAAAGAATCTTATGCCTAGTAACTAGATATGGCTAGTATAATTAGACATTTGCGATATGTCTTTGCTTCATTTAAATCTAAACCAAATAGATCAGATCCCACTCAGAAATTCAAAAGAGCCCATATATTGGTAGTAACTATGCTTTGCAGATTGTTTGGTGAAAATGATACTCGAGTCTCAACATTTCAAGGGGGAATGGGTTCCTCTTATGCACCATGTTGTTGAAAAGAGTGTTATTTTTAATTGGGCACATATTATTTCTACCAATATTCAATAGGCCATTAAGAAATCTTTAGAAGTCTCACCATTATTTGGTGTAGGGTTTTTAATGTCTACTTAGACACGAGGTCTTCACTTAATGAACCTCTGACATACCACGTGCATTCGTGACATATTGAGAAATACCCTTAATTTGACTACATATTGGAAAGTACCTCTAACAATCACATTATTCAACCCCCTACCAATATGAACCCAATACACCTTCCCATTTTAAAAAACCCCTACATTCACTAGATATTTTAGGTATCCATTTTTTCATCAACATTTTTTATACCCCTTTATGTTTTTCATTAACTATTAGTTCCATTTTTTATATCTGCCAATATAAAAACCCTTTACCCCTATTATATGCTCAATATGTTATGTAATTTTTTCCTCAATATATATCCCAGAATATTGTTGTGGAGGTAAATCCCCTCTGCGGACAGAGGCGATTCCTACTAGCCCAGACTGGGTCTAGCAACAATCGTTCACGCTATAGTGCAGGTTCCTAATTGCAGATAAACCAACTAGCGATGAAGGCTTACCTGGAATCCAACGCTGTCGCTCGTAGAGAAGGTAGCACTCCTGTTCCTTAGCTCTGGCAGATCACAATCCTCACGATCTCCGTGATCGGACACCTGCGCACGCAAGAAACAAAACAAACGCAAGCGTAAAATCCAGTGCATACAACTATATGTCAGTCAGAGAAGACATAACTCATGATCATTATCAAGAACAAGAGTGGAACCATAAACAATAGTCGCTTATCATTAATCAATCAAAAGAAGAATACAACCATAGCTCTGACGCTGAATTCTCCTTCGGAGGGTTGTCAGCGGGACGCGTCTCGATAAGGCCTGTCAGGGATGGGACAAACCTCTCTCTTCGGCTGTCTCGAAAATGATCTCCCTGCTTGGATTTGGCCTTAAGGGAATGGATCAAAGCTCTTGCAACATAGGCTCTTGGGAACTTGGAGACATGGAGATTATCTTGCAAAGAGAATGAGCAAGCTATTATAGATGGAGGAAGGGGAGTTGGGATCCCTATAATCATGGGATTGGCCCTATCCTCAAGGAAGCTTCCATGAGAGGTGGCAAACCACTTCCTCTACATGGAAATCCGGAGCCAAACCTCCCAACTCAAATTAGACACCAGTTTCTGGATGAGTTAGGACGAAACTTCCGCCATTTATTTTTAAAAAACACTCCTTAAAATGGCTGGCGCGAGTGCGACTCTGGGACAGAGCGCCAATTGGCGCGCCCTCTTTGAAGGATTTCCCCCATTGCCGCGGGTAATGAACTGGCTACCCGTGCCAATGCAAAAAGGGGTGTTTTTTAGGGTTTTTCACAAGGAGTTTTCTTAAAGGAAATGAAATTACATGTTTAGGGGAATGCCATGAAAGTGTTTTCAAGTTATGTCACTGCTCACAGGTCACGAAATGAGTCCTCCAATTGTGCGGGATGGGGAATTGCAGGGACGGTGACAAATTGCTGTGTAACAATTATGAACCCACGTGATATGGTATTTCTCCCCCAGTGAAGCCCCCATGTATTTAGATAATGAATGTTGTATGTTTTAAAACCCCTTTTCCACTATTGAAATAGAATTGGAAACCCGATCAAGAGCTAGTTGACATATACTATTCCACTCTTTAGAGTCACAAATGCAAAAGTATTTTTTATAACATTTGAGATTACTTTATGATTCCTTTACATAACTTGTTTTTAAATCAACCACCTCCAAGGCTTACTTAGGAGATCATAATTGCAATCAATGATATTGGAGGCTATTACATACATGGAAATTTATCTTATAGTAGAGTATTTTGTTGTGCAAAAGTTCCACATTTGTTGCTTAGATATGTTCCTCACAAGCTAGCATTGAGAGAAATTTCCTAGAAGATAACACCACTTCAGTAATTAGGTCATTAATTTCAATTTCAAAGGGGTTATGTATGTATTTCCCTTTGAATCTTGGCATTTGTACTGTGCTAAATCCCAAGGATGCAAGAAAGAAGTAGAGATGTTGGAAAATATTTGGCTGCACTATGAAAGTTTCAAAAGGAACGATCCCAAGGATGTTGTATGTGTTCATTACAAATTAGTAATATTTTTCCATGTCATATAATCATGAGGATTTCCCTTTGTTATTTTTAAAGTTGCAGATAATTATGAAGATGTTTTGTAGAAATAATATAAATTGTGTGTTACATGTCCAAGATTCTCCTGATCTCATGCTATTTTAACTTCATGAAAAATACAGAATCTATTCCACCATTGATCATTTGCGGAAATTAAATCAAGATTGCAATGCACACATGAAACAATAAAAATTCACACACATTAACACAGTTGTTTAATGGGAAATCCTGAAGCTGAAAACCCCAACTATTTGTATATAATATATGTCATAGAGATCATGTAACAATCCTCATACAAATATGATCATATCAAGCTCTTAGTACAATACAATCGCTACACACTAATCAGGCCCAATCTTGCAAATCCATGCAACGATCTTTGCCACCTGCTAGCCTGCCTCTACTGCACAATCCCTGCTGAAGAATGGCTCTGAATGAACTCGAATTACTCCAGCCTTGCTCACGCAATCCTCATTGGCATCTCCACTGAGTGTTGGATGCAATCAATGCATCACTATAGTCACAACTGATAGTCACACTTGCTCTTTCACCTATCTTTCCACTGGTCTCCATTGAAACTACCATGCACTGTATTTAACTGATGTATTCTTCAGTTGATTAATGAGTTATTATTTAGTGAATTAATTAACTAATTAATTAACTAATTAATTCACACCACTCTCACTAGTGTATCAATTAGTTAGACTAGATACAACTAGCTCAACTGAGTCTAACTGAGTTAAACTAAATACAACTCCACCAACTACTTCTCCAACTCCACCAAACTTTGTCACATGAGTTCTAACTGAATTCCTCCATGCATTAGTTCTAAGAAACCCTCAGAATGTTGCAATTCCTTCCATTACTAAGGTTGCAGCTGAAGACCGCGTACCCTAACTAAAGTGCTCCAAGAGAATAAGATAATGTTTAGAGTCCAAATATTATTAAGAGCTAATAATATTCGACATATCTATTTTTAGACTGGAAATATAAAAATAGACTCTGCCCAATATGTCTAAAAATAGAAGTCCATCTATTTTTCCAACTTGGCCCACTGTTACACAGTAATTTGTCACCGTCCTTACCATTCCCCATCCCGCACAATGGAGGACCCATTCTGTGACCTGTGAACATTGTCATACTAGAGAATTTGGTGGAAATTTCGATGGCCAATTCGTCGCTATTCCGACACATAGTCGTCGCAAGAGCGACAGTTCGGGGGCGGAAAAACCGTGGTTTGTCATGCCGTCGTCATTCCGACGCACGTAAAAAGTGTCGCACTATCGACACTTCTTCCGTCGTTCCGAACAAGCATCACTCTTTAGACGTCTCACAAACTGTCGCGCCTCTGACGTTTGTAAACTGTCGCACTTCCGATGAAATGTGGTTCGACGTTTGGAACATCGCTCTTCCGACGCTTGTAAACCGTCGCAATTCCGACTCAACGTGGTCCAACGTTTTGGACGTCGCTCTTCCGACGCTTGTAAACCGTCGCAATTCCGACTAAACGTGGTCTGACGTTTTGGACGTCGCTCTTCCGACACTTGTAAACCGTCACAATTCCGACTAAACGTGGTCTGACATTTTGGACGTCGCTCTTCCGACGTCTGTAAGATGTCGTAATGCTGACGATATGTGGTCCGACGTTTGGAACGTCGCTCTTCCGACGTTTTCATACTGTCTCTCTTCCGACGTTTCTGGGTTGTCGCAGTTCCGACATCTACAAGGCGTCGGTAGACCGACGGAGAGTTCAATTTAAAAAAAAAATTGAAATGTTAAAAGACGAGAAACGTTGTTTTGAATATATTATATGAAGTAAAACAGTCCATGAAAGTGAAATAGCAGTATGTAGAATAGTAAAGCAACAGATAGAGTACCGACGTCCATTGTTCCAAATACAAATTAAAGTACCCAAAATCCTGCAACAGAGAAAAACGCTAATCATGTGAGGAGTGTGATATGTCCAAAACATAAAAAGACCATCAGACCATATCAATAAACCAGCAACATAGACCAGCATCGCTAGTTTTGAAGGAAGAGTGATAAACATTAATCATTTTTTTTTCACAAGAGAAAAAACGTTGTTTTGAATATATTATATAAAGTAAAACAGTCCATGAAGTCATTACATTTTCACATCTAAAGATTGGAACCCAAATATCCATCCAGAAAAGTGGAAGTCCCACCCCATATAGTGATAGAAAAATACCCCATGTCACATACAGGGACTTGATATAAAACCCAGTAACGGTCCACATGGAGATTATCGACAAATCTGAGAAAGCATCCAAATATGCCCGAGGCATCTATAAGAAAGTGAAATAGCAGTATGTAGAATAGTAAAACAATAGATAGAGTATCGACGTCCATTGTTCCAAATACAAATTAAAGTACCCAAAATCCTTGAACAGAGAAAACGCTAATCATGTGAGGAGTGTGATATGTCCAAAATATAAAAAGACCATCAGACCATATCAATAAACCAGCAACATAGACCAGCATCGCTAGTTTTGAAGGCATAGTGATAAACATTAATCATTTTTTTTTTCACAAGAGAAAAAACGATGTTTTCAATATATTGTATGAAGTAAAACAGTCCATGAAGTCATTACATTTTCACATCCTAAGATTGGAACCCAAATATCCATCCAGAAAAGTGGAAGTCCCACCCCAGACAATGATAGAAAAATACCCCATGTCACATACAGCGACTTGATATAAAACCCAGTAACGGTCCACATGGAGATTATCGACAATCTGAGAAAGTATCCAAATATGCCCGAGGCATCTATAAGAAAGTGAAATAGCAGTATGTAGAATAGTAAAGCAACAGATAGAGTACCGACGTCCATTGTTCCAAATACAAATTAAAGTAACCAAAATCCTTGAACAGAGAAAAACGCTAATCATGTGAGGAGTGTGATATGTCCAAAATATAAAAATACCATCAGACCATATCAATAAACCAGCAACATAGACCAGCATCGCTAGTTTTGAAGGCAGAGTGATAAACATTAATCATTTTTTTTTCACAAGAGAAAAAACAATGTTTTGAATATATTATATGAAGTAAAACAATCCATGAAGTCATTACATTTTCACATCTGAAGATTGGAACCCAAATATCCATCCATAAAAGTGGAAGTCCCACCCCAGACAGTGATAGAAAAATACCCCATGTCACATACAGGGACTTGATATAAAACCCAGTAACGGTCCACATGGAGATTATCGACAATCTGAGAAAGCATCTAAAT